>JAODUK010005631.1:0-10134 GCA_027564635.1 Typhlichthys eigenmanni
TGGCCGACTTCCTGTTGGATGTAGGGAATTGCTCCAAGAGCCTTTTTTGTACGTCTGGACATGTTACATGTTCCACAAAAATGTTGTCCGTCTAGGAGAAATGTGTGCTGATCTGTAGGGGGCGCTAGCGAGCCATTTTGCACGCCCATTCGCGAGACACCTAAAATCGTCTATTTCCTGGGGAAGACACGTGTCTGCAAAGTTTCGTGAGTTTTCATGCATGTTAAGGCCCCCTAATAAAATGTTAAGCCGGAGAAGAAGAAGAAGAGGGAGGGATCCAATAGGGTCCTCACACAGTGTGTGCTCGGGCCATAATAATAATCGGATCCATTAGGGTCTTCGTGGCTAGGCCATAGGGTCTTGGGAAGGGTTTACACACTGAACAGAATTAGTTTGTCAAGTTTCATGTCGGATGAAGCGTGACATGAATCTTCATGATTTGCGGTTTTTGATTGCATTGTAGGTGTGGTTAATGGAGAGCCACACCCACCAAACATCTTGAAGGTCAAATGGTCATGGGTCTAAAGCAGGGGTAGGGAACCCTGGTCCTGGAGAGCCGCATCCCTGCATGTTTTAGATGTCTCCCTGCTCCAACACACCTGATTCTAATATACAAAGTTAGAAGTGTGTGTGTTAGAAGCCTGATAACGACCTATTCATTTGAATCAGGCACCACATGTACCTACCATGTTTTGTGAAGATCAGACAATCCTGTCACAATATATATTCTTCAAGTATAAATAGACCACATCTCCGAATTTAATTGGCTGATTGTAGCCAAACTATTTAGTCTATCAACATTCTTTTAAAAAACTTTTGATAAGCATGGTCTATTGATGGTCCACGCCAAATTTGGTGAAGATTGGACCTACGGCCTAGGAGGAGTTAGTAAAAGTAGGTTTTTCAGAAAATGCAAGATGGTGGAAAATCTATCCTGACGCATTTTGACGTCACATGGTGTGTTGGATTCGGGAGTGTATAGGGAATCAGCAGAGACTAGTTTAGTAAATGTCCATGTCACGGTTCAACCTCATCTTTGACCTGTTGGCTATAAGGAGCAATAGACCAGGATATAAATTGGGGGAATGGCAGATGAATGGCACCTCTACATGAATGCCAAAATTGACCACTTTTTACCACTCGGTTCTAGGGGTTGCCATTGACTTCAATGACAGAATAATAAGAAGAAGTACAATAACAATAAGGGCTTCGCCTCTTCGTGGCTAGGCCGTTAATAGTAATAATAAGAAAACGCACGATAACAATAAGGGCTTCGCCACTTCGTGGCTAGGCCCTAATAATAATAAGAAAACGCACGATAACAATAAGGGCTTCGCCACTTCGTGGCTAGGCCCTTAATAAAAATAAAAAACAATAACAATAGGTGTCAGCATCTTTGCTGCTTGACACCTAATAATAATAAGAATAATAAGAAAACGTACAATAACGCCTTCGCCACTTCGTGGCTAGGCCCTTAATAATTATAACTAGGGATACAATAGGGTCCTCTCACACAATGTGTGTGCTCGAGCCCTAATAATAAAAACAGGTGTTAGTAAACACAAGATTCATACATTTAAAATAACTTTATAAAAATGTTATACTGTAATCCCCCCCCACCCCATGCTATCTGCTTTGTTAGTCATTCACTATACAATACACTCAATGTAAGAAATATGTAGTGAGATTTATGGTACAATCATGCAGGCAGCTGACTGATGAAAAATGCAAGTTTTAGTTCGGAATGCGGGCAGTGCACGATGTGACCCACACAGAACTCACTTTCCTGGTTTGAAGTTGATAAAATTGTCTATCTGGCTGTGGTACATAACACACACACACAAGCAGTTTTGATACCAAACTATTGCGGTTGTTGGTTTTGCGACGGTAAATCCTATCAAGTCAATTTGTAATTTTCATACCGTAGCCTACTACTGTATAAGGCTACTGTCTGGTTAGACACACACAGCAACAATCAAAATCTCATCCATCCTGGCTCATTAAGAAAACTACAGCCAGTTAAATCCCTACGTAGTCAACAACACACACGACTTTGCTGTTGATTGAGGCAGCGATTTTAAAGTTAACCTGTGTTGAACTCTAGAATGGAAGACTTGAATGGGAGGTGAATATTGGCTGCTGTTAATTTTGCATATGTGTGACTGTACCTTAACTAGTGTTGGATTAGTTACTTGAATACAGCATGACATAAATGTGGGTTTATATGTGCAATGTTTCTCTACAATGTGTTATCAGCAGCTTCCACAGCAAGGTGGGACATTTTTTAGTGCGCTATTGTCACAGGCGCTGCAAGCAAGCAATGAGATTGACATACTCATCCGATCTCATTGCTTGCAGCGCCTGAGAGAGAAGCTATCACTTGACTGCCCACACTAAGCAGAGTGTGGTGTCCCATTGGACCCTGTGAGCCCACAGCACACACACTTTTTAGGTCACAAAAAGAACATCTTTATTTTTCCACTGTATGATTTCCGAAAGTACATTATTGCAGTGAATACACCCCATGCAGTTTTAGTATTTTTCACCCAGGACACTGAATTTGAATCCTAATTACACATATCTAATTATAACCTATTTCTAACATTAACGGTGACCAGACCACTGGTGCTCCTTACTGAAAAATGTAGGCGCACCAGCACAAACGTTAGGCGCACCACTAATCAACGCAACGCAGCTCATTCATATTTTTCAGAGTTTTCGTAATTTAAGTCATATGTTTTCAGCAGTGGGGGGGGGGGGAGGGTAAGGTTGTTGCACCTGGGTGGTGTTCTTGTAGCCTGGCTCTGTCTGACAATTGCTCTCAGATACATTTTCTAAGATGAGATTATATAGTTTGCAAACCCTGTTTTCATAGCCACCCTGCTGATGGACCAATCACGGTGGGTTAGTGAGATTACATCAAGCTTGTTTTGAAATGGTGGTAGAGCTAGATTAGATTATCTAAAACAGTTGTAGCAACGCCTATTAGTTAAACGCAGTCCAATAGTAATCATAGATCAGAGGTCTCTACGTCCAGTAGAAGGAAAGAACTGTTAACACCTCCCAATGGAGAGTTTCCAGACCTTCACAAAGTGAATTTTGGGTCTGGTTACTCCAGGCTAGTGCTTGTGTGCCTACACCATATATAACTATATAATAAAACTGGCATTGAGTCAAGTTCATATCAATGGGTAGAACTCGTTTAAAAAAACATTACATTAAATTACTTTAAATTTTATAATTGGCATTTTTTTCTTTATAGTATAATGCCTATTTTACCCACTACTATTTAGAGAGGGTACTGTAAATAGCCTACTAGATTTAGTTGCAAAGTTTCCAGCCTGGATGGAGAGCAGCTTTTATCGCCCTTTTACTTTTGATTGAAAATCTCACAGGGAAACTCTGCCAGGATGTGAGACATTGATGCTTAATAGCACGATGCCGCTGCAAGTCTTTAATCAAATGTTTGACCACACAACAAGCGTTAGCTCGAACATTATTGAATCAAAATATTGTAACAAGGTGATGACAGGCGCAGACGGACGAACAAATGAGCACTGGACAACGAGCAAAACAAATGTGCACGGATATGCGATTGGCAGTTCGGATGCATGATGATAAAGCAAAACACTGAAGACATAACTACTACATTATCAACGCGTCCCTCGCAAACCAATATTACCCACACAGCCTAACAGGTGAAATGAATACTGGTTGTTGACTGTAAGTTCGGTGTGTAACTGGAGAGCATTCGATGTAGTGATGTCTGCAAGCCTGAAAGCCAGAGTTTAGTTATACAAAGTAGAACTGAATGGTGAGAAGGAGCTCCACCCGTACAGCGAAACAAACATTAAAGCCAAGAGGAGAGAGCGAACTATAAATTTGAATGCAGTAAGCGGACCGCTCCGCAGATTTGAGACTTCATGAAGCAACGGTGCAGTGGTAATATAAATATAACGTGAAAATATTTACTGGTGCGCCTAGTTATAAAATCAGTCGCACTGTCTCCAAAAATGGTCGCAAAATGCGACTAATTGGTTGCAGTCTGGAGCCCTGGAATTGCATTGCAATTAAGTTATATGAACATTTTAACTTCTTTACTTCTTCTTTATGGATTTGATTAACTTAACCACTGAATTATATTAAGCCTGGAATGTAAAATATTTTTCAAATCCAGTCTACATCTTTACAGTAGTAGGCCTACATGTTTTGTAATGATGGCGAAACCAAAGCAGGAGAAATACTTACCTACTGTCATGGATGGAAATGGGGAGAGAGAGAGACTGAAGCTGAAAAAGAGACAGGATGTGCTCAAATGGTACGGTCCTGTTTCATACTAATGTTACTGGGCTAAATTACATGAGCATTTACATGAAGTTAGTAGGCCTACTAGGGCTGCACGATTATGGCCAATATGCTAATCACGATTATTTTGATCAATATTGAGATTACGATTATTTATTACAATTATTCATTGACAATCTGTGGTCCGTGGTCAAGAGACCACGGAAATCACTTCTATCTTGTGCTACATTACTGCTAATGTACAAATATTAACTTCAAAATAAGACTGGTCCTTAAAGTGCATCAGTGAAGCAAAATAAAAATTGTACATAAAATATAGGCCAACTAAAAATGAACATGCCATCAAAAGAATACGATTAAAGTAGTACAAACATTAAACACGATCATGAGACAAATACGAATGTCAACATGAACATTTATTGACGGCTGCGGTGTTTCGAACAGGTATCGACACAGTCAGCTACACAATCATTATGGACCATAGATGCACATGCCATGCCTACGCCGCATCTGTAAATATCACCAGTTAACATGGTCACCACTTAAACCGTAACACCGGCGCAGACACAATTCGACAGCACTCTTTGAATTTGACTTGTTCTTGCTTAACATCACTTGCCCTAAATCCAAAATACTTCCAAACAACAGACGATGATCCCTTTCGAGGGACAAGCTCTTCTGCTGCTGTCATTAGATTTTTTGTTTTGCCGGTCTGCTGTCTTTCTAGGGATGTCACGATACCAGACATCTAGTAGTCGATACCAATACCAGTGAGTGGGCTACGAGGAAGTGCCACGGGGACCTTTGTGATTCGTGCCCGCACGAGAGTGCTCCTAGAGCGGGTAAACATTCACCGAGATCCCCGTCGGTGCTCCGGAGGTATCGGCAAGCGCGAGGCGAAAAAGCGTCGGTTAAAATGCATTGTAGTAAAGTACAGCATACACACAAGAATGTTTGCAATGCAAATATGCAACGTATCCTACCGGTACATATTTTATTAGCTTCAAGGCTGATTTTGTGATGTATAGTCTTCTGCCAATCTGATAGTAATCACTTGGAGAATACATTTTGTTTTGAATTGCCTATGACAACTGGTTTCTTTTCAGCGCGGTAGATGATAATACACAGTCCAAGCAGTGAGATCATTAATATAGCATAACATTTTCAACATCAAACATTAATCTTACTGGTAGTCCAAAATGATAAATTTCAGATAACGTTTGATTGTCGTTGATTAAGCTATTGCCCTATATACATTTGCATTGAGTTCTTCAGGTTGATATTAATAATTATGCTCGCGAACCAATATCGTAGCCTATATCTAGGACATGTACAACACAACATGGTGTGGTGAGTTTATAGTTATTTTAGTTATGATTTTTACATTATAGTCTGAAGAGTAATTTCAAACAACATATGCTAAGCTATAGTCAATTCAAGGCTGTTATATCCAATTGCCAATCACCAACACATTTGAAAATGTAGGCAATATAAAGAGAATCAGAGACGTGAATTTGTTTGAGTGAAAAATAATGTTATAGCGTTGCAGAGCTTGGACGTAAAGGCTCAAACAATGGACCCAAACAATGTCAAGTAAATATTAGAAACGCATCTGTCCTGCTCACTTTAGGCTGTTTGACTAACCAATGATTTTGTACCTTACGAAAATGGGGGGGATGTCCCCCCCCTTCCCTCCCCCTCACTGCACCCATAAGGCAATTCAAAACAAAATGTTACGACATATAATGTCTAAGTGATTAATAATAGATTGGCCAAGTGCTTTGTATCAGATGCGTTGGCCTGTTGGTTATGGTGTTGTGTTTATGTATTTGTATTGTTTTATTTTGCGTGATCGAGACCCACTCCAGACAAACTAGCTTTTAGAAACTAATATTTTTAATAATTGTAGGAGTTGTAATGTTGTTCTCATTAACATAGAATGTATTAGGCACATAACACCGGTACCGTAGCTCCACACTGAAATAGGCTATAAAACAACTGATTTACCAATGTCTGTTATTTCTGACGGTATATTGACAAACAGCCAATTTAAAAGTTTAAACATTCTGAAGTTATGTTAACAGTTTCACCACAATATTATATGTTTTTTACCTTATCCAAGAGCTGGATAAAACACTGCTGTCTGCCTACAGCTGCTTCACTGCTGGTCTGAATAAAAATTGCAGTTGGAACGTTCCAACTGCTCCGACCACTGGCCCACCTGACACGGGCCAGACTCTGCCCACATGACATTTGCCGACTCTGATTCTGCTGAAACTGCCAAACTGTCTGGGTCTGGGCCGAGTCAGTTTGTTGACTCTGGCACTCAGCCGATTGTGCCGATTCTGAGCCAGAATCGCACCAAACCCACTGTGCTAGCTGGGTAAGATTTAGGCTGCATCTCTGCATATATGACAACTAGAGTATTATTTCCTTAGCTCCTTAGGTTCTCTGGTTCGGGCTCAGACAGAATTGTTTCGGGATCTTCCTATGTCGGATTACATTTTTCAAGCCCGATTAAAGCTCTAATCTTGTAAGTGTTGAACATTAAATGTATTTATGGTGCATACTGGCGATCGACTTAAGTTCCTTGTAGCTTGTGTAACCTATTCTGCTGAATACTTCGATAAATGGATATTGGCGGTCAAATCCTCATATGGGCATTACCAAACTAACTGTGAGCAGCTTTTATGCATTTTTCTAATTTGCTTGTTTCTCTTCCTCTTTCCTTCTTTGACCATTACAGACTGGAACTTAACAGTCAACTTTTAAAGGCCCAGTATGTTTCTAATAACCTGACATGCCAGTTGGATTGTTATTCACAAGTCCATCTGGGGAGCCGTGCATCAAAACCGTTTGTAATGGGCAGGCACTTAGCAATTAATACTTAGCAATTGATTGGATAAATCATCTGGTCGTTTTCGTTGTCTGCAAACCTAAATCATGCCGCACAACGCAACCACGGTAAGTTCAGTTGCTACTCAGACATATTTGCAATAGCCTATATTGCCACGTTGGTTCACGTGGCAAGATGGCGCCAGTGTTAACTGCTCGCCGTCTGTCACCGCTCTGTGTGTATGTTAATGCTGTTGTTGTCACTTGTTGCTCAAAATTTCAACTCTCTGCTGGTGTATGATCGCCAAACACTAATTGATATTCCATTCTGCCAAAGACCTAGTAAAGTTAGATTATGGATATAAAAATTTGCCGCCGCTTCTATCAGGGATCCCATCTTTTCTTTTGCCGCCCTATGGCTCCATATCCCTGGCGTCAAGGCTACAGCCACAGGGGTAAACGCAGCGGACGGCTGGTGAGGATCAAGACTCTCCTTTTCACGACTTCCCGGAGTGAATACAGTGCGGTCCCTCGCCTCTCCACCTTGCGGCCATCGCTGGACCCTGCCCCTGCCGACACCTGGTTGGTACCTGTTGTCGGCCTGGTTGAGGTGTTAAAGCCCTGCGGCCCCCGCTCTCCTTGTCCCCATTGTGACGAGGAGAGCGGGGGTTGCTAAAGTTTGTTTGGTAATGCCCCTATGAGGATATGGCCACCTACACAGTATTCAGCAAAATTTACAAGCCAAGGAACTGATGTTGATCGCCAGTACACAAACTGTAAGTACAAGTTTAATGTTCAACATTTGCAGGTGACCAAATCTGTAAATCTTTATTTTGGATACAGTAACTGGTAGGCTAACGTAGCATAAACACAACTCGAGTCTGCAGGACAGGCATATTATCAAGAGTGATGCACTGTGCACATCAATAACTACATTAGAATAATATAGGCTATTGTTCAGTAACAGTAAACAGATTAGAAAAAGGATGCTTAAATAATCTGTTGATTTACTTAACCTAAACATTGCTTGTTGATAAAGACGCAGTTGCGGGTGTCATACCGAAATTGTATCCCCTGCCGGAAATGGATTGCCGTTTTTGGTACTGCAAATAATTATGCTTTTATCTGGATCAGTGATCAGGCATATCATGCTAAAAATTTAACTTTATGTCCGTGATAAGAACAAAGATAGAATAGAAAATATCTTTGCTTAACTTTAAAGTTTTTTGTTTAACCAAATTTCACTTGGTGTTGTTGCTAGCAGCTAGCCACCTATCATAGCCACCTATCATATCATATATATCATAACCCTGTAGTGGCTGCTCCCGCTTGGTTCCATACTTAGGAAGCATGGCATTTTATTCCACTTATGCTGACAACCAGATCTACGTGCCCCTTAAAAATAAAAAAATAAAGGACTGTCTCAGACCACTGCTGGAATGTCTTGATGACATAAAGGCCTGGATGGCTTTTAACTTTTTAAGTTTTTTTGAAAAAAAAAACAACAGAAGTGATTGTTGATTGTTGACCCCCCCTTGTCGATCTGGGTTTCTTGGCTCAATATGTCAAGCCAACAGTTACCAATTTAGGAGTTAAAATTGACTCAGATATTAAGCTCGATAAACAAATTTGGGCAGTGGTTAAAACAAGCTTTTGTCAACTACGACAGTTGGCCAAAAAAAAGCTAATTCTTACTAGGCAGCATTTTGAGAGAGTAATCCATGCCTACTTTGGATTACTGTAACGCCTTATATGTAGGCATCAGTGCCTCATCTGTTGCTTGTCTCTAGATGGTGCAAAACTCTGCGGTGGATCTTTTAACTGGAACACGTAAATATGAGCACACTACCCCCGTTTTAGCTTCATTCCACTGGCTGCCCGTATATTTTAGGATCCATTTAAAAAATATTTACTTATTTTTTAAATCCATTAATGGTCTTGCCCCACCCTACCTTTCCAAGATCCTTCACCCCTACACACCGACCGTTCACTCAGGTCAGCTGATCAACTCCTCCTAAGTGTCCCTAAAACTAAGCAAAAGCTTAAAGGGGGCCGTGCTTTTGCTGTGGCAGCTCCAAAAATATGGAATGACCTACTTCTGCTCATTAGACAGGCTTCTTCACTGTCTGTTTTTAAATCTCTTCTTAAAACCCACCTTTTTTCCTTGGCCTTTCCCAACTGAGGCTGACATTTTTGAGCTTAGTTACTGTGTTACTGTTTTCTCTGTATTTTTGTTGTGTGCATACATTACATGACTATTACTTTGTTCTGTACAGCACCTTGTGTAACATTGGTTTCATTTTAAAGTGCTTTTTAAATACATTTGGATTGATTGATTGCAATGATTCCTAGGCTTTCCAGACTTTCCAGAGATTTTTGCGGCGAAATGGAACAACCATCCTCGTTAGGCTACGTCTCCAAGTCAAATTGATATAACTTTTTTCATAGAATGATTCCTTAAATTGATAATGGTGGTTTCAGTGATATGTGCCTTTATATGGCTATGGGTATGGCTTAAAATAGTGTAATTGCAGAAAATTATAGTCATTTTTTAAATAAAGAAGCTATAATCCCACATTGTGCTGCTGTTGTACTCAGACCTTCCTGTTTTGTATTTGTATTCTCAGAGCTCCAGGAGAGCTGAGCTTCTTGCATCTATCAAGTCAAAGTCATATGGCCAGGCCATCGAGGTGTGTATTTCCATCTAGATTCTGTCTGCATTAGTCTTGACTATATTCATTATTAAATATCAGCAGCACAACGCTCAAAAGCCCATTTTAATACAGTCATGTGTTAATGTCAGATGAAAAAATAAATGTAAAACTACCAGATGAGAAATAAAACAAAGCTATAAAAAATGTATAACTTTATATTCTAAAACTAAACATAAAATGGAATCTACATTGGTAATAGTAATTTTCAGTGGCGGGCCGTGCATTTCAAACTTAGGCCTTCAGTGATGTCCTACTTATTCCGACTTCAATAAATACCTCT
>JAODUK010005632.1:0-10132 GCA_027564635.1 Typhlichthys eigenmanni
AATTAATATCGATATTGCAATTTTCATGATCAATATCGCAATATCACATTTGATCAATATCGTGCACCCCTAATATAGGACAACGCAGCAGCGATTGAGCCACTTACAGCATTGCATATAGACCTAGTGCATGGCCTATTGAACATGAGGTCACAACCTCATGACTGATGTTCCAGTACAGCCTCCATCACAACTCACAAACACACCTCACTCATCACCATTCAGCTCTAACCAGTGTGTGACTCACGTACTCGGAGTATCACAACTCCTTAGGTGAGACTGTTCAGTGACCACAGGGAGTACAGTAATACAAGTGGCATGCAATGCATTCATTTCACCACTTGTTTCGCCAGACGTTACCCATAGCAAAGCTGCTGCATGCACAACGAGGTTTGTTGTACAGAATCTAGTTAGAGCAGCAATTCACCGGCTAGCGGCAAAAGACGAAGTACTGGGATGCTTAATGCAGTGGAGTCATTATGCAGTACATCAAGTATACAATAATCAACAGCTGTTGTGTGTGTGTGTGTGTGTGCGCGCGTGTGCGTGTGTGCGCGTGTGCGTGTGTGTGTGGGAAAGGTAGCATGGCTGTTAATGAAGGCTACAAGTCCAAACATTTAACCACAACGATAGATAATATATATAATGTAAAACGTAAATTAAATTGTATATGCATTTCTAAGGAATGAAGACTCAAATATGTAGATTCTGGACACTGTGGATTCAATGAAGACTCTCATGTATTAGTAGTACCCTCAATTGTAAAAAAATTATAAGGGATACACTTATGTTTTACATGGTAAATACACGTATTAAAAACTAACTGGAATTATATTTTTGACCCTAAAATAGGCATAGGCCTATACCATAACTAAGACAAACGGCTACCATAACCAGAAAGACTGCATGAAAAACAGAATAATGTCACTTGCTGACAATACAGAGATGGTTTCGTCTGTGCTGGAACAACCAACCAAACCTGAATATCACCATGTCTGCTAAATAAACACAACACATTCCTCTACTGTCAAACTTGGGAGGAAATGGCTCTAGCCTTGTCAAGGTGCCCACAAAATACATAATGCTGCAGACCTACGCCTACTTAATAGCAACTCTAATAAGCATATTTGCAAATCTAACACAGGGATTAGCCTAACCCAACCCAAAAATAATTTTCTAGTCTTCACATTAAAATGCTGTTTTAATTTCGTAGCCTACACATAAACATCAAATCGAATACATCGCCAGGATATTATAGGTCACAATCTCAATAATATACTGGCAACCTCGCAGTTTGTCTACACCTGCGCTGACCCAATTCTCCCCAAATTCTGCAGACATCACACTCCATGCCACAGTGCTGTGGACTCGGGATTAATGTGGGATAACTGCTACTAGGCCTATTTCAGAATAAAGAGAGGGACGCACACCAGCCGCATACCAGTTAATTTGCCTAAAAGCAGAAGTTACATAAAAGCATGGATAGTTTTTATGTACGTAGCATACTACTGTACTTGTATACAATGCAGCCTATATGGTGTTTGCAGGACTTTTCAGACATTATACAAGTCAGACTAAACACAATAGTCTCGTCTCGATATCAACAGGTAGCTACAGTACGCTACTTTATCTGGGATGCTCTCTGGAACTGGCACCATTCATAACTGGTGCTTGAAGAGAGTCCTATTAATAGTCCTGAACAAAATATGGCAAACTAAATATTTTAGTGAATCAGACTAGAAGCATTTGAGAGGTCTGGATTCCTGAATAGGCTATACATATCAGCATTCACCATGCCAATAATAGCAGTTTAAAAGCCATGAAAAGTTGTGAAACTTTTAAACTATTTAGCAAACCATCATAACAAAATATTATCGACTTAACATCAAGTTTTCACAGACAAGCCATAATAGAATGTATATGGTTCCACCGGGCACCCACCTTGTTCGAAGCTTTGGCAGACATGTTATTGCCTCGATTGCTTCGCTGTAAAATAGCAAGTTAAAGTTAGCAATAATCACTTGGACGGGTGCGCTTGATTCCTGGCTTTTGCCCAGCTGCCGCCACGCCGGGCTATCTTATATTATTCTATCCAATATGACGAGAAACATGACACGAAAAGGCGTTTAGGAAGTCCAAAGTTCATTATCTTATCCTCAGTAGCTTGCGTTAAAACGTTAGTCCATATACATTGTAGCGCATAAATAGCCTACGTACAATGTGAAGCTTGCGATATGTGAAACAAGCAGTTGTGGTAAATGTTTCCGGACTACTTGCTTGATAAAAAGTTCGGAAGCGTAGACATCACTTCGTCCGCGAATCCGGTACACTGCAATGGCAGGCTTTGTATACCTCTCTGTTCTCAGCTCTCAGAGCAACGATCGTGACATGTCTGTCTGGAGCGGACCATTGTGCCAACGCAGGGGTGACACAACAGATACAAATTGGGGCACTGTTGTTATACGACCAGAAAAAACTTTGGCTTTAATTATTATTATTTGGGAAATTACTATATAATCGTTTCGAATTGGTTTTATTCAAGCAGTCATTTACGTATTCTTCTATATAAATTTTACTGTTGTTAAAATTAGCAGATACCACTGTTCTCCCTGGAAATAAACCGTGCAGGATACAATTGTAAAAACTGGAGAGGGATGTCGCTGTCCCTGCTGATGCTGAATGTTCACTTTCATTGCGTGGTGTAGGCCTAGTCTGGAGTACTGCATCATGTACATCTAATCGGGATAGATAAATTATCCGTGGCATCACGGTCTGCATGTTGAAATTAAATGGCTTGAAGATCTGCATTGGGCAGATTCAGAGCCATGTTTAACAGCTTTAACAACAACGTACGCCTATTAGTATTCTGAATATGTGAAATCACCAAAAGCAATTTCCCTATTACTTGTCTGCAGTGGTTGCGGTTGATACTGTAAGCAACCTCACAGGAAACCACTAATGCCATGCAGTCAACAACCTGTGACTTCCTTAACCAAACCATAGCCCCAGCAGGATGCAACATAACATATACTGCATGCCTCAACTCACATTATATCGCAAATTAGTAACAATAACTTATGTTTCTTAGATGGAGAATATATATAACATCTCTGCCCAGTACACACAGATGGCATGATCAAGACTGGCCACAGAAATAATGTATAGCCTATAGGAATATGATGTTGTTCTATGCAGATGTGCATTATAGGCTACATCATGTTGTTGTACATGTCAACAACTTATTATAAGTGATCTGCTGCACCATAGCCCTACTGGATCTACACAAACAGAGGTACACATGGTCTCAACCCAGGTTTCAGGTTGTAACCGTACCAACTTTATTGGCCTTCTGCACAACTGTATGCTGGGGAGGTGATAGCCCTCTCTAGGTGGTCTTGGGGTTAATTCCCACCAGCCTTAATCCTGCAGAACTAAAACACAGCAATTAAAAGTGCAAAGGGCTTGAAGGTTACCAGCAGAGGGTGATCCATTTAGGGCGATAGGTTACCGTGTGGACAGGGTCAACACTCTCAATCTGGCAGCCATACTGTCAGATATGGCTTCAGCATGTATGTATGCATGCTGAAGGATGTAAATGCTGCAAAATATGATGGCAAATGTAATAAGAAACTCACAATGCCTGAGCAATATGAGGCATGCGAAACCAAAGTCCCAATAACAACATACTAGTAGCCGCTCTCTCTTCCTAAAGCTCCTTATGAAGCTCTTGTCGAGGATCCACCAGAGACGATATCAAGAGTTTCAGCATGCTCATTTCGTCGTCTCTGGACTCCCCAGGAAATCCAGAAAACAAAGAAAATAAGACACAGCATGCTACTTTATCGACGTTTTAAAATGGTTAGAAGAAGGCTCTTGCTGCCTGCACGTCAAACTATATCAAGGGACGTAATGGCACTTCCTAAGATGCTTACACACCACACACACGCACACACACACACACACACACACACACACACACCTCTTTAGGTCAGCGAGGAGCTGCAAAGCTCAGATGTTCTCATGGTAGAGCAGGAACATATAACACAAAGATGAGCACATGTTAGGTAAGAACAAATCACAGGCTTCAATCACCACAGCCCCTTAAGTCAAACGACTAAATATTGGAAACATAAAGCATTGTAATTCTCACAATGTGCTTATACTATATGCACCCCGCCACACACACACACACATACACACACACACACACATAGATGGACGCACAGAGACAAGACAAGAAGCGAAATGTCCAGTGGAGAAAAGACTACCCTGATTTAACAGGTGGAAGTTGTTTCCAGTTGGCTTTTACCTTCATCTGTCTAGAGTCTGTAAGTCTAGGCTGTGTGTGTGTGTGTGCGTGCGTGCGTATGTGCATGTGCATGTTAGCTCCCCGAGTGCTGTTGACTCAGGGCATTCCTGCCATACAGCCCATCGGCTCTTTGTTTCAACAGCTAACGAGAACCCCCTGAAGACACAGGGAAGCGAGTTACTGCACATTTATTTTGACCAGTCCGTATCATATTACTGTAGCGCAGGTAGAGCAGGTCTGGGACAACAACTGTGCTTTAAGACTATTTTAAGATGTTTAGTACTATTTGGAATTTTAATTCATGCTTTAGTATTGTTTGTGCAATACAGAGGACTATATTGGCTAAAACTGTATTACTAACATGGAATTTAGGAGGATATCATTGGGACTACAGTGGCATAACATTTAAAAAAAAAATGTTGGCTATAAACTGAAGAATTGTAAATTGTAGGACTAGACCAATGAAAAACATTCCCTTTTTGTTTTTTAATCTGCATTGTATGGTAGAAAATTGGTTTACACATCATAATTATAATAATCAAAGTCCCTTTCTGATTTACAAGTGTAGGGTTGGAATATTTTTCCAACAATATACTTAATTAAAATGGAATTTAAATGTTAAACATTAATGTTAATGTTAACCCCCCCTTTCAGCCCCTTCCCACCAAGCTCATTTATAGGTTTAGCATTTTTCAAAATTGTGCAGTGGGTGGAGTCAGAGCTCAGAGCTGGGGGTGAAATTGGACATAGTCTGGGCAGTGTGCAAGCACCTTTACAGTTGACATTACAATCACTCACATGACTGTGATTCTGACTCAAATGTATTTGAGAAAGTTGACTGTCGAGTATAAAAAATATGTCGTTGGCAGGAGTTAAGGTCAAAGCTTTTAACCTCTGTTCCGACTTCAACGTATCAGTTTTAATATCAGCTGCACAAGCACCCTCACTAATTGCTCCATAACATGAGTAAGGACTTTTACGTGCAGGTTAAGGGTAGCATTGTTGCTTTCTTATAATAATAACATGTTCTTATTCTATAACATATTCCTTAGAACATACAGTACAGTAAGTAAAGTACACATCTTTGATGGCAGTTATATGTCACAAACTAGTAGTACTAATAGTAATAGTTTTGGTTTTAACCTGGACAGGTTTAGCCACAAATATGTGCCTATATATCAAACAGCACTGTGATTCCATTGCACTGCCTACTGCTGGAGTGGCACATTTGATCACTTCAAATAGAGAACAGCAATAAATGCATTTATCTAATAAATACTTACAAATATAACTTATACATATACTGTGTATACACTAATTAAATATACACCAGTAACTTGGTTTTTAAGGCAGAAAGGCAATAAAGGCCATTATAAACCCAGAAAAAAACTTAGTTAAAATACTTTCCAAGAGACATTTAGTTCTGGAGATGTAGAGGATTTCAAGCCATTGTACTCTAAATTGACTGAATGTTTAAAAGAGGACCAGACTCCCTTTCATCTTCCTGAGGCATTAAGTCCCCCAGCCTATGATCAACCAAGTGAAACTCTCTATGTCAACCTGTCTGTCTCTACTCAAAAGCCAAGACCCCTTTTATAGGCAGACTGTAGTGCCAACGTTGGTTAAGTAAGTAGCTTGAACCCTACTGTACTGTAATCGTTAGATCAAGCTAATATTTTAAACGGCAATGGCTTTTGTCTGGACAAAAAGCAATATATAAAGACATGCAAATAAACATAACATAAACTGATATATTTTACATATTTATATTTTACCTACATTGACCACCAGTTATATGAGACAAACATTGTTTTATTTAAATGTAGTTGTGTTCTGCTGTAAATGTCACCATTCATCCAGTTGAAACTGTAAATCCAACTGTGCGCTTCACAGCGAGTGCAAATTGAAAACAAATCCCAAAACATATAATTGAATATACTGTAGCTAAATGTAGGAAGTGAATACTCATGGAGAAACAATGCCTTTTCCACTCATTGTTGCTGTAGGCCTACAGTATTTGCAGACAATAATAACAGAGCTAAATGCAGACATTCTTGTTGGCATTATTATTAATATATTAGGATAATAGCCAAGTTATTACAATGTGTCTATGCTGTGCCATTGTGTCGTCTAATATTTGACACAAAGAGAAGGTACTGTACAGCTTGTTCCTCAACGTTTTATCAGGCTCACAACATATTCTGTATTTGCTGATACAGTATCCGTTTCTGCTATACAGAATGTATCATACTATTTGATTCCAGGTCAGGGTAGACGTGGAAATAAATGTTGCACAAATATTGCACACACACAGAAAAACGCACACTGTGAAAATACATATTTGTAAAGTGACCACAAAGCTGATAAGTCCCTAGTTTTCTCAGCATAAACCCATTATTGTTCAAATGGAAATATAACAAGGAATTAAAGCATGTTGAATATTAACATTCCCAAATGTAACTGACATTTGCAATGTCAGTTATATTTCCCTTTAATCATTAGCATTTTCAGTATTAGATGATAGTATGAAAAAGTGAGTTTTTCTTCATATGTATCTACATGAGAGACAGCTATGTGCGTGAGTGCGTGATTGTGTGCGTGAGCATGTGCGTGTGTGTGTTTGTTTGTGTGTGTGTGTGTATGTGAGGTGGGGGGGAGCTATTAAACTGTGGTCAGTAGCCCACCGTTTAACCCTGATATTTCTATTGTTAGCACTTTCTATTGATTTTCTAATATAACTAACGTACATTTGTTTGCAGTATTGGGAATGAAAGAATGTACACACACAGTACAACTGCATTATTCATATGACTACAATAAAAAAAAAGAACCCCACCCATCCTCCCTTGCAGCCACCCCCTATTTTGTCCACTAAAGTCAAGAAATAAAGGCAGGATAGAAAACACAAGATATTATATATAATATTTGTATGTGCAAAAATATATAAAATAATTATAAAAGTCACACAAACATTAGTTTTTCTTATTTTGTGGGTTCTACAAGCTCTTATAGGGGGTCTGGGGTCTGACTACTATAGTAAGTGATTTAATCCACTTTCAGAATAGTGTCTCAAATCCATCTTGTAATCTTAGAAGTTGCTTGTTCCTTCCAGGAGAGAAGAATGAGACATCTAGCAATCAAATATACAAATGCTAAGGTTACATATAAGCGTTGCCTTTAAAGGACGAGTATACCAATAAATCCAAATAGAGCACATATTGGGTTTGGAATTGTGTATTTTTGAAACAACATAGACATTTACATTTTGGCAGGACCAAAGCACATAGCTTATGTGGCATGACGGGTCTAGAGCCTTGCCTTGGTCTAGTGTGTTTTAAAACTACTTAGCGTTGTATTACTGTAAGCTGTGCCTAGCACAATGGGAGGTATGTATTATTGTAAATCAAGCGCTGTTTCCATATTATCATCTGTTATTTGCTCTCCAAGGTCATCCTCCTAATGTCTCCTAAATTCTTACATCGAGTGAGGAAGGATATTACACATAATGCTTAACCCCAACAGAAAAAATGAAATGTTGTCAATGTTGATTTCCTCTCAGCCACACACACACACAAAATACACCTGGTAACTAAGAGGTGTTGTCATGTGGGGGAATGAAGCTTGTTTTTCTCCAGAGCTCAGGGGAGTGTCGTTTGTAACAGAATGTGGTACTAGGATATCAGCAAGCAGCTCAATAAGGCCTTTCTTTCACAGTAAGTGCTAGACATTCCTTAACTACTATCAATATTACTGTAACAGTGTGCCTACATTCTGTACACACTGTACCAACACATAGAAATAGACTCGTGTGCACACACTACAATGCAATAAAAAGGGCATTTAAACAGCCGACAGGCAGTAGGCAAGTACGGGAGTCAATTTTTGAACGTAATAGTATAATAGAAGTACAATAGTTGAATGTTTTGCTGATGGGACCCTGTAGGTTAGGTACGTAATCTCCCCTCTGCTTCTAAACACAGTGAGAAACACAACCTCCACAACACAACCTCCCACTATAATCCAATATTATACACACACACGCACACAGTACACATAGTGAAGGCTTATGGGTTGGGTTTATAAATGCACCCCACACTTACAGTACCAGTTACAGTATGTCTGCAGTTAAATGTTATTTACGTTCGCCTGTGTGTGTGTGTGTGTGTGTGTGTGTGTGCGTGTGTGTGTGTGTGTGTGTGAGAGAGAGAGCGCGTGTGTGTGTGCGTGTGTGTGTGTGAGCGTGTGCGAGCGTGTGTGTGTGTGTGTGTGTTTGTGTGTGTGTGTGTGCGTGCATGTGTGTGTGTGAGTGTGAGTTGTATGCATCTGTGTCTTATTTTAAGTGCCTGTCAGTCCTTGCACAGCAACAACAACAACAACAGCTGCACCTCCAGTTATAGCATCCACTGCCTCAGTGGACAACAGGCGCTAAAGTGACATCGGACACATACAGTAAATAGCCAGTCATATCATTTATCTAATGATTGACGATTTACCAGTACGATGCTGGCCTCAACTGTGGAATCTAGAATGGCAATTTCTGAGAAATTAATTTGTTCTATCGCTGAAGATTAACAGTGCCTGGTTTGCCCCAGTACTGTAGATGCATATCTTGACCTATAACAAAGTGTTTCTTGGACATGATAAGGAAACCACAATCGAAAAACAATTATCTTACAATAGATAAAAGGCATATTCAACCTTGATACATTCAAGTACCCACTTGAATGCTATGTACAAAGAACTAACCTTTAGGAAGAAATAAAAGATTAAGAATTGCATTGCTGCAATCAGTAATCCTGACTAAAATATCAGAATATCATTATTTATGCATTTTATGATTTTATAAACTCATAGGATTTGTGCTAACCTTCACCAATGTATTCATGTTCATGTTTGTTTACATTCACTACTGATTTGCCATAGCGGTTTACATATTCTTCATGTATTTCTTTAGATCCCCAGGGCACAAACATAAATAATGACTACAGTAGCCAGTGTCCACAGCTATTCTCCAGATGTCCGCAACCAGAATCCAGATGCACATCTGAGCATGGATTAACGTGATCAACAGCAAAGCACTGTGGGAAACAGACAGACATGCACACTCCGGTATGGTCTATCTACATTTAAAACAAAAAGACTAGTTCACAGTGGACAGCTGGACACACTGACATAATGGAATAGAATAAACTAGAATAGAATTTAATAAACTAGAATACAATAGAATAGGAGAAACTAGAATAAACTAGAATATATTAGAATAGAATAGAATAGAATAGAATAGAATAGAATAGAGCATTATGGGCACTTGTGGTATGAACTCATATGATTCTAGTTAATGCATTCTAGACTGCAGGTACTGCCATGTTACTGATACTGCCTGTCAGAGCTACATTCCAACACCATGAGTTCCAGCGGTGCTTTACCGGTAAATGTGAAAGAATACTTGGCGATAAGGAGAGCGATTATGTCATTTCCAGGAAGTGGAGGTTGTGATGGTAACTGGCAGAAAACGAGCGAGTGTCAAACAGCTGAAAAAGACCTCAGACAGGAAATTGGGAGGGTCTGCAGTTTTCATCAAGTGTACAATTATTCATATTTCAACTTTTTTCTACGTTGTCTTATGGAAGGCAGTTACACACAAAGAAATAACATTGTATCTCTTAATTATTTATTATTATTATGTATTGTATTGTTTGTGTCCATATTTAACACCACCACTTCATTAGGAATATTTATTTATTTATTTATTTTTTTTATTTGAAGACAAAACATAACAACAACTTAAACCCCTGTGCATCACAGTCTAATTTAGCTCAATTG
>JAODUK010005634.1:2500-10132 GCA_027564635.1 Typhlichthys eigenmanni
GAGGCTGTGGCCGGCATCATATGTTCAGCTCGGGACGGCTCATGTCAGCAACGTGGGAGGGTTTGGGAGGCGCCTGACTAAGTAACACAAGAGTCACTGTTGCATACTGGGAGCCTAAGTCAACCGGACACACTGGGACACACTGTTGTACGGTGGGAACCTGAGTCACACACTGGAGTGAACCCCCACCCCCCCCCCTGCCCTTACCATATTCTCTACGCCTCCCGGTTCCTGACTTAGCCCCTTTCACTTCCGCCACTACCCCGCTCACTTCCTCCACAGATGGCTCCACTTTCAGGGAGCCTTACACATCTGAAGGCAGGGGGGTCTAGAGGTGGTGGGGTAGGGGTCAGTCCCAAAGAGGGGGTTGGGATGGGTTCATCTAGCTTGATCAAGTTGAATCTATTTTTATAATATATAATAATCGTCTGCTGTGGTTAAAAGTGTGATGATTACAGTGTGTTTTCAAGGTTAGCAGTACAACACAGACATTACATCCTGGCATACACAGGAGTGTAACAAAAGAAGCTGCCTTTTTAATGTGACACATAGTTAAGCGCAACGCTATCCGGTCCAGCCTGTATCCTGTCCCGTCGCACCATAAAGCGTGTCTGGATGCACACATTTACTGTACATCTGCTCAGGCTTAAAAATAAACTCACGGTAAACAATCCATGAGAGAGCACTCGCGCTGAGAAAGGAGAGGAGTCTTGGTCCGGCATTCTGTCATACTGGCAATAATATGGCAATTAAATCTATTGACAAATGTGGCAACGGTTGTTTTAAGCATGTAATACACTGCGTTAAATGCTACAGCATAGTGCTTTCTCAGAATTAAAAACGGATAGCCTGTAACAAACTGCTGCTTTTACGCTACAGATGAGAGCACAAATGTATCCTGCCCAGTTCATTTCCTGTGCCATTATTACCTCGGTTATCATTAGTACTTCCATCTGCATCAAACACAAATCCCACACAAACTGTATAGACTGCACAGGTCAAGGAAAGTGGTTCATCATCAAACAATGAGCTGTTATAAAAGAAACCCAGTGGTTTCATAAGAAATACATAGAAATAAACTAATTGCAGATAATTGTTGTTTTCAAGTTGCCTTCGTTTAACCTAAACCACGCCCGTAGCTAACAGTATGATGCTGATTGGCCACACACACTATGTTAACCAGACTAGCTCTCTAAACTGAAGCCGTGAGATCAGGATGGTCTCGAGAGGCTTACAAAATGCCCTACTGTTCATGATTACTTCAGATGTGCGCTGTGAATGGCCACATTTAAGTCATACCCTATTCACGTAAAGTCCCAGACACACTGGAAGAGACTAGCAGCGATGTACTGTAGTAAGCAGACGCCATGACATTTTTGTAGCAGCGTCAGACAAAATAACCATCAGATTCGCAAAGTGGGCGGGTACCAAGATAAACTAATTTCAATTTGAGGCGACGCGGTTGAGGCGCCTACCAATGAGAGCTACGAATATCATTGACTGCAAATGACAGAAACATTATGGGTGGGGAGATAAAGACGTACACCTAGACACCATGGGCCTGGAATATAAACTAGCAACGTAGTTTCAGCTACAATGTGATTGACCGACTGCAAATTGCGTTGTGTGTCTGTGGCTTAAGAATGTTAAAAGTTCCGTTCTTGGAGATTTCTTTAAAAAGCATTTAGCAAAAGCCACTGATAAAATGGTAACTGAATGCTATAAAATGTAACTGGTGAGGCACTGACATTTAACCTGTTAAATATGTATTTATTTACTGAAACATTATTCACCATACACAAAGTACTACATTTTATTTAGAAAGATTTTATTTGTATCCACATAAACCTACAGAAATAACTGAATACTTGGATTCTCCAAGTGTAATAGAGCTAAGGCAAGCACACGAGCAACACAAACAGGTTGCCTACACAGCCAAGTCCAGGACAAATTACATCTTGTGTCATACATCCATTCCCTGCACTACAACATTGCAGCCATCATATTTGTCACTGTCATTAACTGCTGCTTGGTGCAGGTCTGTCTTCTCTGAGGAGTTTTCATCTCACAGAGGCAAGCCGTGCCTAAATACAATAAGTCACTCTCACTGCCAACGCACATGACGGATTGACCAGAGAGAAATCTCGTCGTTTTCTATGACTTGGCACAAACTTGGTTTCTAATTTTAGTCGCTAAATATAGTTCATTTGTTAGCCTCACCACAGCCGCTTCCATCTCAGCTGACCGACAGGAACGGCGACCGCAGGAAAGAGGCTCAGGTGGTCAGATGTAGGGACTAGGACAATACACTTGGCAGGGACAATTACGTCAGAGCATTATACCAGGGATATTCAACATATTCAACGTCGCCCCTAGGGCAACCTCAGTTACTACAAGGGGTCCACCAAATTATATGATCAGAAACTTTATTTTCTTCCACAAATAACGCCATGTCTGAAAATACACATTACCACGAATACAACCTTTATGTATTAATCTGTCTATAGGTCTAATTATTTTAAGACCACCCTAGTGACTCACCATATCATTTATGGTCCGGTTTAATAAGCAACACAATTTTATACAGTATGTATTTTATACATGTATAATGACACTGCTTAACCTTTGTATAAAGATGCTGACATGTGCTTCTAGCAAAGGCTGCGTATAAGATTAGAATAATAAGACCTTGCTAATGTGAAACTGTAACGGGGCATAAGCAGAGAACTAACGCAGGGAGTAAATATAGCGGAACTGAATAATTTTATTTTTTTAACATTCATTTATGCAATAACTGGCCAAAAACCACATTGCTGACAAAACTATTAGTCAGCAATTGTAAGCTTTGCCAATACATTTTTTGTCAAATTCAGCAAATATCTCCCAACAGTCCGCTATAGCTGCCCTGTGCTAGCTGCCCCCGTGCTAGCTGCCCCCATGCTAGCTACTCTAAGGGAATAATATATTAAATAATAAAAGGGAATAATTTATAATAGTCTATTTATAGCAACAAAATATAAACACCAATTCATGTCTATTTTTAACATGAAAGAGTTCGCTCATTGCTCAGAACGGAACGTTCAAACTGAACTGTATACATTACACTGTCTTGAACGCAGCCTTATTATCGCCTCATCTGCCGCTTATGCGCGCATTATAATTCAACTTCAATTTCTAACGGTTACTGAAAGTGTTGGAGCTCAGCTTCGTCCGTGCTGCATTTTCAGGCTACAATAGCCTCCTAAATTAGCCTACAATAGCCTACAGTAGCCTATTTACCGGCGGCTGGCTGCGGTCCAATACAACCCCCGCTCTTAGGGACAGTAGGTGTGTGTTGCCGTAGATACAGTATGTGTGTTGCTGCAGGTACAGTAGGTGTGTGTTGCCGCAGGTACAGTAGGTGTGTTGTCAAACGTATAGCTACGATATCGTGATGAAATGCTATCATCATGCTAGTCAGCTACTGACAAAAATACAAATAGTTAAATAGGTATAATCAGCTAACTGTAAGCTAATACACTTTGTCAAATTTGCCAAATATCTCCTCACATTTTGCTAGCTTAACGTTCTCTGTGCGTGTTGGAAAAAGAATCCGGTACTTCTACACGACCCTGGTTCCGTAAATAGTAATGTAAACAAAGTGGCGAACACCGCTCACATCAACAAAGCCCTTGCTTCACAATGCATTTCACTGTGTGAGGTGGCGCTGCAGAGGGATATTGTTTTGATTTGAGCTTGAAGTTAGCAAGCGTTCGCAAGAATGACTGACCCTGCCTTTAAGTCTCTTTGGATGAAAGCTAAATGCTGCAATTGTAAAATGTAATTACGGTAGGCTACAGGGAATAAAGTGATTGGTTGTGGGGGATAAGACACAGAGAGAATGATGAACAAACATGGTGCAGTAGCCTGTAGTGGTGACCACAGTAGATAATAAAAAAGCAAGTATAAAAGGCTGGTTACATACAGACATAACACCAGATGTGAGCTCCATGTTCAGAAGCAGAATTTGTTATCTGGGTTTTGTATTTGTCAAAAGCCATTATGACTTGTGTCAAACTACTGATAGTCTTTTCAAGGGATTTTCCCTGCCTGATCCAACTCCTCAAGAGCAGACTTCCATAATCATGGATTAGTACTGTGAGCTAGGTCTTTGATCTCTTGTGTGTATCTTACAGTATTACGAGCCATTTGAACTGACTTAAATAAAAACAGTAGCTAATTTGTTGAGTTGTGCATTCCTTTAATTTAAAGAAGGAATGTTAAGACTCTGATCAGAGTTAGTTGGGCATGTTAATAGCTTTCGAGAATAATAAAAAGCTCAAATTGAGCCCATTTAGCAACGCACAGTAATATAAAAGAATGCAGGTATCTGTGTGACGTGTGCAATGCATACAGAGATTATACGTGCATGCCTAGACTTGCACATCTTCAAAACGAATGTTAGGCCTACTTCACAGGTTGTTTTGAACGAGGTAACACAAAGTCACTTTAAATGCTTAAACAGCATTTAATGAATAAATTCAGTGTAGTAAATGCAATAAGTCTGGACTTGTAGCAGAGAGGATTAAACAACAAAAACCTTTCATTAAATTACCAGTATGTAGGATATAGTATGATATATTAGCAGGAATGGAATACCATATTCTTATTCTAATTACTCAATTATGTTTTCATTAGCATATACCTGTAACAACCCATCATTTTGGGAAATATCTGCATAGGTAAAGGGCCCTCTTCAACTCGAACACGTCATGTTGAGCCACCATGTTTCTATAGAGAGACCAAGTCACTTCCGCATTATGGAAAGGCGAGAATAAAATTGTTTGCTTTGTGAGACGAAGCACACATATGATGTTTGTCTATGTAAAAAAAGATTATTCGATTCAATTTTCGCCACCCACTTACTTACTCCCACTCAATGACCCACCTGTGAGTTGCGACCCAAAGTTTGAAAATCGCTGGCTAAATGAATCAGCTTTAGATTACTACCAAACCATGTTGTCTAAACCAAACAGTGACTTCGGTGTACCATAACACCCCCAGTTCTATTACATGCTTGGAAAGTGGAGAAAGGCATTATGGGAGCAGTGTGCCTATAAAGCCCTAAATACACACACTAGCGCTGTACTCGACTCAGAATGTTGTCAGTCGAATTGGATTTGTCTTTTCAATACAATAACTCAACGATTGGTGACTGTTTTTTTGTCTTCCAATAGTTTAGATCAGACTATCTGGCAATCATAAAAGTCAGATGCAACAGTCATGCATTAGCACGGCTACCATAGAGACAGAAGACATTTCACACACACACACACACACACAAAGAAAGAACATTTTGAAAATGCCTACATGTAGATCAACTTCATATACTGTAATTCAATTAAAATGTCACCTCTTTTGTCCTTTAAATGCTATATTTTCCTTGTTGCAGTCATTTCCTCATATGGAACAATTACGTAATAACAGTTTGGCAAGTAGGACTGGCAATGGCTCACATCTGTGAGTTCTCACATGACCTGGAATACATAAGATATTTCTTTAGTGATGCTCAACCGCACTGACCACAACTGTTAGCATAATAAATATTTGTGTATTGTAGTGACTGTATGTCAAGTCTATTGTGTAAATAGTTGTGTCAAACTAGCATATATGTCAAGAGGCCAGGAAGTGCAGTTGATAAAAAGGCAATGGACATTTTAGAAACATTTGAGATGGTTTATGTAGAAAGATGAGACAGTATTTGCTCAGACTTCAATCCGAGAGGAAATATATGCACAGGATGTTGGGTGCGTGGGGATTTTCCCTCTGCACACTGCAATCAGAAGACTGAATGATGCAGAGCTCTTCGTCAGTCTGGTACGTGAATAGAGAGGATCACCTTTTCTTCACTGCCCTTGAAATCCCAAGAAGATATTCATCCCACCATATGAAATAGATAGGAGTGTAAGAATCAACGTCGTCTTTTTCTTAGTTGAACTTTGTCTCACCAATGTACTTTTCTCCACTTCAGATTCAACTTGAGGAGTTCCTGATCTCCAAATGTATTTGAATATAAATACTAAGAGACCATTAAGTGTTTAGGTAGTATTTTCATAAATGTGTTTTACTAGGGCAAAGCTCATTTTACAGCGACGTCAGCAAACCAGAAATCTGTGAATTGAATTCTTGTCACATCACAGCTATAATAGGCCATTTGTGCACAGGCACACTTTTAGGTATAACATCTCCCAAAATGAAGCAGCAGCAATAGTGGGACGGTAGCTTCGCAGGCCACAGCAGCCTGAGCAGAGACTTTGCTCTTGGTTTCCATAACATGACTGAGCCTCTCCTTATTCCCTTTATGTCCTCATCGGTACAACTCACCAGCATTGGGATGTACAGTATGCATTTATTTGTAAGCCAGGAATGTATAGAGAGCCAAAGTCACTTCCTCGTTATGGGACCTTAGTTTGGAAAAATGCGTATTGTGGTCAACAGCGAGAATACAATTATTTTTATATCCCGTTTGCTTTGTGACTATTTAAAAGAAAATGATTCTAGTCAAGAAAGTCTCAGTTTTTCGTGCATTTGTTGAAGACATCAGACTGTGAAAATATGTAATTAAATATGTAATTAGTAAGACTACAAACACTGTGTCGCGCAAGTGTCATGACGTTGTGGCGCAACAATCCTCAAGCCGAACAGAGTGACGTGTGTTGTGTGAGACGAAAGCTGTAGTTCACTGAGCGGTTACACACAAAACTAGAGATTACTTTATAGTTTTATAACAAATTGCAATGTTCTTGACTTGAACAATTATCTTTTATATAGACACACGTGTACTTCGTGTCACAATTCAAAAGGGATCTAAAAATAATTGCATTTGTCACCATTGACTACCATGAATATTTTTGCCAAACCAAGGTCCCATAATGCGAAAGTGACTTCGGCTCTCTATTGCATTACTTTCCTAAATTCAGTAGCCACATTACAGTTACTAATCAAAATATGTTTTACTTTCTCGCAATTGAGCCTAGTTCATGCCACAACAGTTTTTGGTGAATAGTTCTTTGGCTGTCAGCTTTGCGCTATTATTTTATTAATGTGCATATCAGAGAGAAAGGGATTTGTGCTGATATGTGGGCATTTGTGAGGCTTAATGATATATTAACTGGCAAATACATGACAATGCATCTCAGGGAATGTCGCTGAGGAATGTAAAAGTAATGTAAAACTAACACGGTAAATAAGTCAAGACATCCATTGTTTATTTATGTTTATAATATTGAGCAATATTGAGCATCACATCACAGTGGAGGTGAAATTTAAGGTGGGGTCCTTGATTGTAAGATAATACACTTTGTCAAATACAGTTTTGATGTGATTTTAACCATTTGATGTTACAAACTGTAGCCCATATTATCCCAAAATGTGTATTACCAAGAAATAGCCGACTACGCTAATCTGGATGAAATTAAAAATAAATAAAAATAGAAATAAAGTACTTTGCACTGCAGCTAAGTAGCCAAATAAAGGTGGGGGTGTTGCAGCGCCCTCAGCACTCACACTCTTGAACGTATGGGGTTAGATTAGTGTCATAATTCGCAAATAAATGTCATCAATTCACAAATGTATTTTGTGATTCACAAATAA
>JAODUK010005635.1:0-10131 GCA_027564635.1 Typhlichthys eigenmanni
TGCGGGAGGGATATATAAAATTACCGTTGCACCAAAATTGCGCCCCACCCCCCATGTTTTTCACCGGCCGCCACTGCTGATAGGCCTAACCATGGCATGGTTAAGGTACAGGGAAAGCAACTTGAAAACAACACAACACTTGGTTCATCCAATCTTCCAAGTCATTTTTGAAAGTGCCTGCCCTTTACAAACAGTTTAGATGCACGGCTGCCCAGATGAACTCGTGTCTAACAATTTATGTGGCATGTCAGGTTAACATTTCAGTGCTACTAGACATTTTTTAATTAAAAAAAAAAAAAAATTAAATATATTTTTCTTATCAACATAAATTGCTAGGTTGCTGGTTGACTCTTTTGTGTAGCTGCTGGACCGATTGCTCCTATCAACCGAAACCCGATGCTCTATCAACTTTTTCTAGCTATTCAAATTTTGAATCGGCAGCGAGAGGTGCAGGAAATCGCTAGGGTTTCCACCAATCAGAATCTAGGTAAAGGCTTTTCAATCTTTCTTGCAGAGTAATATCAATATAAAAAACACAAATACCTAGTAACAGAACATTTACTTTTTTCAGCAGCCCCAATAAAAGTAAAGTTTATTGTTTGCATTTCAACATGATACCTCCATATCACTGCAAATGGATGGATATGCGCCGTGTTGCTTGCCTGTTTATGTTTCCTCTTCGTCTTCTCTTGATTTAATTTTGAATTAACAAAAAGAAAGGCCTACATTTGATAACACAAGCACTAGGCCACTATATTTAGTTGACAGTACTGTGGTTCGCTCTTTACTAGCTGTCAGTAATAGTCCAGCAACTTCCTTGTTGCTGTTTTCTGCTTTGTCCGCGCAGACTCAGAAGGTAACTGAAAGAGCGTCCTCATGGGGCACGCACGACCGCGACGCCATTAATGGTAATTAGGCTGTCGCTATAAAAAACCCAGTCACTAGTCGACGCCTTTGTGCAGTACTAGCTTTAAGCTAGAACTACAACATACATACGTAAAGTCTGGGACACAGCGCTGGCTAACTGCGTCAGTACCCACCTACTTGACAAGCGAGGTATTTTGATTGACATGCACAACGACCAACTACCTAACTCAATGACCGTCAGTCAGCGTTAAACTTACAATGAGGAAAACTAAACAACAGGACTCTGGCTGTTTATCCATACAATTTGTAGGCTACGGTTACTGATTCAAATAAATGTTTAATTTTAAATAAGTTAAAAAATGCATTGCGCAATCGTTGCACTGGAAATTACGGAGACTTACTTGTTAGTGACAATGCGAACAACCAATGGATATCGACAGTATTACTTCCCGAAAGTCCGAGAGTCCTATGTCAAACTTACAGGGGTATATGTACTGTATCAGACGTTCAGCACAGAGTTGCCTTTGTTACATAGTGCTAATGAACAGAAGAGGCTGAGACTAGCACAACTACTTACAGTAGTTTGTGTCAACAGCAGTTTAAGGTAGATTGGGGATTGTCTAATACACATTTAGTAAAATTTAGCAAATATTTGCTCAGATTCTCTAGCTGTCCGTTCTGTGTGCGCTGCATATTTGGGGACACAAACAGAGGTGCAGATCAACCACACAACAATTTCCTAGTCTGGGCAATGTGTTTCCAATGTGTGAGCTTCTGAGGAAACAACCAATGGCATCGGAGGGAGAGTTTTTGTTTTGTTTTGATCAAGTTAAAATAACAACATACCTTTAAGTGTCTGCCTTTAGAATATTGTCCCCATGGAGTTCTTGTTCTCTTTTTAATTAATTAATGAAGTCACCTAATTACACTGCCTTTATTTAGCACACTTTAAAACGATTTGAATGGAAAGATATGACTTGTAGCAGAACATATATGTTAGCCATTGTGTGTGGTAAATATGCATATGCCAATCTACACATGGTTACTTGATTAATCACAATGGAATACTTTGTGGGATTTCCCCATTCAAAGGGTTTCTTGCCATGTATAACATCTGCATATTGTGCTGTAGTTCATAAACTTAATGTATCAGCTATGGCGATGCTGAAATGCAGGTGGCTAATAACCATAATATTTCTGTTTGCCTTGGATGGACATATATATGCTTTAGAGGCTGACGACAAATGTCCAGAAGGTACTGTATAATATTTGTATACTGGTTAATTTAACTATAATTGTCTTCTTCGCTTCTTCATGCCTGTTATGAATGTAGAAATTATAGCAAATAAGAGACTTACATTGTTCCTTCACTGTATGTTATATGTTATGTACCAGGTCAAAAGAGGAGTGCTTGTAACAGCCGGAAGTGTAATTGTGAAGACTGTCCTTCTGGCCAATACCAACCCTATAGAAGTGATTCCCCGACCTGCAAAGTTTGCACAAAGTGCAATGGAGGTAAATTATAGTATAATGGTTTAAAATGTATAAATGTGCAATAATATTGCTTAATATCAACAACATAATGTATTATATATATATATAACGATTATACATTATAGTATATTACTGAATTGCCCAACATGGCAAAAATATATACTGTATATAAAAAATAAACGTGGGTTAACTAAGTACTATTCCATAAACTTATGTTATTACATCAAATATCAAAGGAGTTATTAATATGTAGAGGCTATACATGATATTTGCCTAATATCTTTTACATGATATTTGCCTAATATCTTTTACAGATAAATTCAGTATGGTCATACGGGAATGCAATAAAACTATAGATACCAAATGTCAATGCCGTCCAGGATTTGTTCACAGGGATAACAACTTTGCCACTTGCAAATGTAATAAGGGCTACGGGCTGACAACTATAGGTATAGATCACAAACCGCATGTATATATTTGATATTGATATTTGATTGGCTCACTCGGTTTCCATAAGTTACATAATAAATTGTCTTCATTTGGTTTTCCCTAGGAGGCATAAAAGAATGCCATAAATGTGAGCATGGCTTTTTCACGGAAAATATGAACTCCATATGTGTTAAATGGAATGAGTATGTATAGAATATAATGGAATGTTTTTGTTTTTCAACCCACACCCAATATTAAATCTACAATGTTATTTCCAGTCATCTGTACTTGTTTGTACTGCATATGGCAAAAGCTCATTGATAACTTTAAAACTGAAAACATTATGCAGATAACTTTTCTCAATGGGCTTATAATGCAAAAGGCAGCAATGTACTTCTTTCTAAACTGTGTTATAATCACTTCATTGTGCATTTATACGTGTAATTGTTCAGACAATGTTTCTGCCACAGTACTGTGGGCTTCCACAAGCAATACCCAGCTGTCACACAATTGACGGCTTGTTGAAGATGATGAATAAGACATATCTATCTGATCTACCAATGTTGTTGAAGGTTAAAACTATTGTTTATTGAGCTAAATTATAAGCCCAGTGAGACATTTCTCAATGCGAATTTGTTGTGAAAACAATAAAAAGGTGACAAAATATACCCAGTTTTAGGTCTAGGTTGAAATATTCTGAACCTATTATTTTGTCTGTAATATGTATTATGTTTAGATGTCTGTATTCTTTCTCCAGATGTAAAAAAAGTGGCATTAAGGTTAATGGTACCAAAATTACGGATGCCATTTGTAACAAGGACTTGGATGAGAACTCCAATATGCATTTGCCCACCATGCCTGTCACTTCTCCCCTGGCACACAATAAGCCATTGACTGAAGTAGCTACCAAGAAATGCATTTCACTTCCTGAGATCACTACGAAGAGCAATGGGCATGTAATTCCCACCGTAATACACAACAAAACTGGTAAATACCCTAACAAAATGCTTACACTCTTTAGAGAACCTTGAATGATTTGGAAATAATAATAATAAAAACATGTTTGTTCTCTTGCAGGTAAAATTTCCCTAATGGTTGTTGGAATTGTTGGGCTGCTTGTGCTTGCAGCTGTGACCTGTAAACTGAATATTATTCCTTGTATCAAGGACAGTAATCTCATAAAAGAACAAAGTATGTATCTCTCTCTCTCACACACACACACACACCTATATATATGTACTTTCTGACTCATTTTTTAATCATACATTTAAACAGTTTAAAGTAATGGAATTAGTTTTATATATTGACTTTTTGATAAACACTCATCACTATATGACTTCACGCTACACAACGTGCCAGAAGTATATTCTTTCAATCTCCAATTACGTCTTTCTCAGAAAAATACTTCTACAGTAAATCTAATGGATGTATTACTCCATTAAGAATTATTTGTTTAGTATTTCTTTTAAGAATTTAATCCATGGGGTTGAAGCTTTAACTCAATGGAAATATCACTTAAAACTTTATGCATTCACAAACTACATGAGCGTTATAAAATACATTTCACAAATGATCTGGTGAAACCAAAAAATGTTTAATGTAGGAGCATGTGTAAAAAACATCATTGCATTCCCTTACTGTGCTCATCAGCCAAATAAGTCATCTCAGACACATATGTGTAAATTCTATGATTTGATTCGTATTTTTAAGAAAGATAAGAAACAGTTATCATTGCTGGTGCCTTCTTACCGGTATGCTCCTCCATTATGTTATAATGTTACACCCCCACAACTCCAAATGTCTGCCCCAGACAGTTTAATTTAAGATGCATGGCTATAGAGGGAGGGACATAGAAATACGTAAGGAGCTTTGCCGTGTCCACTCAGCACCATGGGCATGTGCTCTGAGTTTCAAACAATGCACGTTTAAGGGTCATTCTATACATTCTATACAGATACAGAAAAAGTCACAATGAAAGCCACAGACACTACTACGACCATCTCCATTTAGACCTCCCACCATATCATTTGGAAATGGAGCATGTAAGTGGCCCACAATGTAGGATGCTGGGACTCTGTGTTTGTGGAGGAGGGTGGGATCATGATACACACTTGGATTCAACCAGCTGTCTAGATACATTACAGTACTGTAGGTACATTTTTGCGAAACAGTTTCCAGTTAATTGCATAGAGAACAACTCAATGATTTTTTCCCATCCTGTGTGGATTGCCATTGCGGTAAGGAGGCAGTATATTGTAGTCATCCGACGGTTCACCAAAAGATCAATGCCAATTCTTTAAAGCTTTGTAGGTCGGCCTTCCTGTATATGTTCAATTACAACTTTACAATGAAATGAAATGAAAATAGTGTATTGTTTTGAGTCAGGTAGTAACTCGGCTGTTGATGTATGAGCCATGCTTAACATTCTGTTAAGCACAGTGTAAATGTCTTCACCTGCCGCTTTCTTCTCTCTAGAAAAAGGCTCGGTATGCCGAAGGCCAGTAGAAGAAAGTGGAGATAGCAGTCGCTCCTCTTTGGTCAAACCTACTCCAGTGGAGCCATGATGCAATGTTAAATATTATAATTGAGACACATCAATCCATCTACTGTATTTCATAGAATATGTCTGTACTCTAAATGAATATGATTGTATTAATATAGCCTGCAGTATACTTATTCAGGCAGTTGTATTGGAATACACTGGAGAACATCGTCAACATTTGACTTGTTCAGTGGTAATATGTTGTACATATCAAAGACTTATGTCGTAGTAATAGATACTATGATACCATTGATACTGTGATTATGCTGATTTGTTATTCTGATATGACTACCACGAATTGTCCTTTTAAAATGATATAATAATACTAATAATACATTTTATTTGTAAAGCAGTTTAAATTAAAAGAAATCCCAAAGTGCTACATGACCAATAACCTTAAAATACCAATACAAAAAACCCAAATGAAAACGTATCAATCAAAAGCTTTCTTAAAAAGGTGGGTTTTGAGGTTTAAAAGCATCCAGAGTCTGTGATGGCCTAAGGTGGTCAGGCAGAGCGTTCCACAGACTGGGAGAAGCTGAGCAGAAAGCTCGATCCCCCATAGTACTGAACTTGGTCCTTGGAGGTTTTAGGGTGTATATTGAGGCAGAATGGAGGGACATGTGGAGGTTTGTGGGGTAATGAGTTCCTTGAGTTAGGGAGGGGCGTCACCATGGATGAACTGGTAAGTGAGGAGTGAAACCTTGTACTTAATTCTGAATGAGACAGAGAGCTAGTGCAGTGATTTTAGGATGGAGGTATGTGGTCATGTTTGCGCACTCTTATTAGATATGGTTTTTTAATTAACTAATATCTCTGTGTATACATGCATGGTATCTCAGATGTACCAAATACGAGTTTTGTATTGGTTTGCAAATACATGTAATACTGTATGGTAGCTGAAATTCTAATAATTAATAAACAATAAAATCAATTTAATTAATTGTGCATTATTTTTTGTAGATTTTCCATGACCTTTCCATTTAGCCAAGCAGTGTTATTATGTGCTCTTGAAACATACAGCACCTGCAAATATACTACACACGCAACTCACTGAAGTGTTTAAGTGTATGGAAGATACACCGCATGCATGCGACAGAGATTCAGGATGTCTGTGGTTTCAAACAATTACACTAACCAAAATCCTGTTATAGTTTCATTGAAATCATAATTGTCACTATTCTAAAAGTATACAATTTTAACTCAGTCATCTAATTTCACATACAGGTTTCTGGCATTAGATATATATTAAACATTATGTTATATAAAACATGCAATGCAAATCAATGAGTGGATGGAGAAAATAATCTATGACGTAAACAATGAATTACTGGAAATCCCTACGCGTTTTGCAGTTTGCAGAGCCCTGGTGTTTTCATAACACCCCAAGATTTTACATATCTGGTATCAGTCCTGATCAACAGACTGCTGCCAATAACAATGTCATGGTGAGTGGGTGAGGTGACAGAAACCAGACACAGGTTGGATCTTAGAATTATATTTTAATGTAACAATGCAAACCACTTACCACTACAGCAAACAATAACCGACAAGGACAGGGAGAAACAGAGGGCTACATATACTAAAGCTAATTAGGGGAATGGGGACCAGGTGTGTGAAACGACTAGACAAAGACAAAGTCCAGGATGAGGTAATGTGTGAAGGGGAAACCTGGGAAGCATGGCAGACAGGTGAAGGCTGCCATTAAACCCTGACAATCAATTTTAGATACATTTATGTCCTTTTACACAGACTGACAAACTCATTATTTTATAGTTATTTTACAGTACTGACAGAAACAATATTTGACAACATGTATTAGATAATTTAGTGCAGGATAAGTGCTATATATTAAAGTGCAAACTCTCATAAATGAATGAGACAAATGATACTCTCAAAAAATGAATATGAGACTTAATTTTTTTACATTTATTTTATTGCAGCTAGTTTCCATCACTGTCATATTGAATTACCAAAGGTATTGTTATATGTTATGTGATGTAGCTCCAATGCAATGTACCCAGTCTTTAGGTTTTCAAATGTGGGTGTACCCCATTCAACAGTAGCAGAAGAGAAACTTCTAAAGAATGTGTGCTCCCAGGGTGATACTACTATAGATAATCTACATACAACTGCATTCAGAAGAAAATACAGATGAATGTGTGTGTGTGTGTGTTTGTGTCTAAAATGTCACACATTCTGTATAACTTGAATCCAGTGGTCTTAAGGTGACAACCACATCTGTTGATGTGTGAATTTCAATGAATGAGAGGGGCTATCACTGAATGCTTGAATGATTGTTGTTATATCTTTTATCGTTGTAACACGTTATTTATTTATAAAAAAAAAAAATGTCTTAAGTGTTTTTTATATAATCTGAGGCATGCCGTCAATTTGTCGTACCTATAAATCCCTAAACGCCAAACCTGCAATGCATGCGATGGTACATGGACAAACTAAGTAATTAAACAATGTAATTAAATATACATCTAACGGACATTCTTCTTATTCTGAATTATAATTTTTCCTTATTATTGTAATTATTATTGTTAGTTTTTCACCTCAATACTTGAAATATGTTAATTTGTATATAGGCCTATGGGACAATATGAAAATTTATGCCACGATTATCATGAACAGAATTATCACAATTAACGATTTTATCACAATTAATTGATCAAATAGGCTTTAACCTTATTAGCACCACAGAAACCTTTTTTACGTGTTTATTGAAAAATTCAATTCTTGCAGAACCTTTTAGTACATTTTTTAAATAAATAAAAAAACAAATAAACAATAAAAGGTAGGATCTCAAATAAATAACATCAGTGCAAGTGTTACTGGCCCTTTCTAAAATAAGGAAAAACCTTCAACAACTTCAAGAACATAAAATAACCTGAACAGTACTATTATTCTAAAAACATTAGGCCTTGTAGCCTAAGCCATTACTCCTTTCAATGTAAATTGAAATGTAGGAATGTAAGCATGTTTACTCTCTCTGGATTAAGATTAGCTCTTAGAGATGTAACAATGTGCCTACTGGCACTGAACACCCTTTCAGATGCAATGCTAGTAGCCTGAATGCATAGGATCCTGTGGGCAACCCTGGAGAGGTGAGGGATATCTTTCTCGTGACGGCCCCACCATTGCAATGGGTCCTCGTCTGCCTCTATCGCTGGTAGAGCCAGGTAGCGGTTCACTTCCACTCTCACACACACACACACATATACACACACATATTGAATTAAGATTCAGTTGACAATTTTTCCCTCTGTAGTTAATAAAAAAAGAATAATCTCACATTTTCTTCTAGGCTGTGATGATTATCTTCAGTTCTTTGGTGGTTTGTTGCAGTGATTTTTTGGAACAATCCAGCCAGGCCCTTTGTTGCTGTGTCAGGGTTGGTGACAGTGATAGTGGGCTCTGATTCATTTTCCTGTTTCACTTGTACAGGGACTAGTCGTAGGGCCTCTTGTACACAGTTGTGAATTGTGTCTTCAAGATCTTCTGAGAAGTTTCCCTTGAAGCGAGGGTCAATGAAACATGCTATATCCATCAATTTCTCTGCTTTCTTGGAATATCTTGAGTCAAGGTTCTTCTTCATCAATGATTTTAAATCCTTGACTAGTAGTGGATCTTCTGGTTCCTGCACCAGAATCTCATTATTAATGTGATCTATACTGGCTTTGTGGCTTAGAGAGTTACCTTTATCTCTGATGCAAGAGCATTAGTGAACTGGCTCAGAGGACCCAAGAGCTCACACAGATGCTCTATGATGCTGATGTCGGAGTCTTTTAGTATTATGTGCCATAACCTCTTTCTACTGCAAGTGTTGCACTGACTGCCTGTTGCTGGCTAAGGAACCGCTCCAACATTTGATATGTTGATCCCCACCGAGTAACCACATCATGGTTCAACAACTTCTGTGGGAGGTCCAGAGCTGCTTGCTTGATCCTTAACTGCCTCTTCCTCTTCCAGCTCCTTGAAAACCTCTGTACAATATGGCGACAGGCTCGAACAGCATCAACATGCTTTTTCTTCAGGACCTGTTTGATGGCAAGGTTAAGGTTATGGCCAAAACACACAAGCCACAGGCCAGGGAACATCTCAAAGGCCTTCTGCATATTTTTTGCATTATCTGTAGTAATGCACTCTAGTGCATTAGCTCTTTCTTGAAGCATGTTTTCATACATTTCCAGGATGTGATCAGCAGTGTGTAAGAATGATGAGGGCTAGGATAATGCATAGAATGACAGACGTCCCAGGTTGCATACATTCTTGATGATTTACTGCAAACAAAATGTCATAATTGTCATGATATGATGCATAGTTAAAATCAACAAACATGATCATATGTTGACATAACTGGCATGTAACGTACTGAGTTATGGGTTTTGTTTCCAGGAAAGGCTACCAATAATCCATTCCACCTTTGAACAAAAGTTATCTTAATATTAATTTCACTGCAGCAGCAATATCTATTAATATGTTCCATATATTGTCCATTGTTAATTTTGTCAATGGCTTGCAGATACCATCATTTGTGTCAGAATATGTATTGTCATGGCAAGGTTCACATTTATATGAATGGTTATTTGAACTTGAATCTGAGAAAAGGTTAGCACTGACCATACATATACTGTAATATGACATGAATTAATTTCTAGCCAAACTGTTTTGATCACAAGTTCTGTATCTTGCTTCCAGTTTACGTTAGAAGTCAATGTGAATACCTTGAACAAACCTTAAATATGTTTTCAAATGAATTTATGAAAATAATAAAATGTTATACAATATCT
>JAODUK010005636.1:0-10131 GCA_027564635.1 Typhlichthys eigenmanni
GAGTAGAACCATCTCAAGGAGGATCAGAAGAAATGTACAGCATGTGAGTTAAATATGAGTGTCACAGCAAAGGGTCTTAATACTTATGACCATGTGATATTTCAATATTTCTACATCTGTTTTTTTTTTTCTGTCAAGATGGGGTGCTGAGTGTACATTAATGAGAAATAAAATTTACTTTTTTGATTTTTGGAAAATGGCTGCAATGAAACAGAGTGAACAATTTTAAGGGGTCTGAATACTTTCCGTACCCACTGTATATATATACCCATATGTACTCACTGTGTGTGTATGTATGTATGTATATATATATATATATATATATATATACACACAGAAAATCTTAATTACACTAACATTGTCAATGAAACAATTTTGTAACCTACTGATATAAAACAAATATTAATAAATTATCATTAAGGTTATATGTCTTAAAAATCAAGAAATGTGTGAGGAATGTGAAGTTATAGTCATATTTGCAAGGCATATCCATTTAAAATGTCAAACAGCCAATTCATACTGTATGTGCAACATCTGCAATTTGAGTGATTTAGATTTACACATAGTAGTAGATTTGTATGTAGACCTATGCATTCAGACTTTTTTAATGTTTTGTATAATACTAATCTGTCATGTTGTCTTCCATTAACATGCTAAGTAAAAACATATTGGGACGTAAACCAAAAATGAATGTTTCGGAAGAGACCCACAGTGCACCTCTGAGAGCGGGGCCTGCAACTGGAAGCGACCCACAATGGAGAGCTGCAGCCAGACCCCTCTCGACAATTCACTGAAATTAAATAAAAATGTCCTTGGCTGCTTCTGAATCGCTTTCTATTTACATGGACAACATTTTCTCAATTTGAGGCAGTTGAATAATTATCCTGGTAGAAAAAAAGTTATTTGTCTCCCTGGAGGCAAACATACCTGCAGTTGCTATCCTGAAGTATAACACCAAATCTCTGACCGTCATCAGCTAATGCCTCCATTCTCCACAGGCACTGTAGGTCCTTAGTACCAGCTCTGCTTGTCACTGAAGTGAAGCTGGTTTATGTTGGTTTTATTTATGGTGGTCCATGCTTAGGGGTCTGCACGCTGGGCTAGTGGACTCTGAAGGAGCAAAGACATGCAGTGAAAGGACAGAATCACACGTGTCTTTCTGTACTTCTGTACAATACTTTTTTTTTTACTTTAGGCTAAAAAGACTGGTAGGAATATAACTGCACTATTATAGGGCACTTCATTGTGCACTTAATAGCACTACAGAGAGTTCGGTAAGTGTAATCTGAAGAGAAGGTTTAAGTGTAGTGTGTTTATTTAGAACTAGAACAGTGGAAAGTGGTGAAATGCCAAAGTCTTTTTTCCTTTTAGGTCCCATATAATGAAGACAAGAAATATAAATTAATAGTTTTTATTTTCAGCCTAGTGCCATGCAAAGCCTCATTAGCCAAGGGCTACAGTAGATGCATACACAGTCACAGCCAACCAGTCTGCTATTTCTTTATTGTCAAGTATTTATTTATAACGTCCTACTGTTCAGCCCACATGAGGTGGCGCAAATAAATGGAAGTAAAAAAATATTTGTACTGATGTGAAATCACAAGTCTTCAGTTTAGCGTTTTAGATTAAATTAATTCCAAAATTATCTTCAGCCATATAAACCATGTTTCAGTTATAATTTATTCAGCATATTTGTCTCTACATAGTCTTTTACAATTACTGCTCATTATCTGACTGTGATTAAAGGTTAAAGGCGTAAACTAATACCCATTTTTGTAAAATTCAGTCACTCCTCACGGTCTGCAAGCTGTCCATTCTGTGTACAAAAAAAAAAACAGGAACAATAACTGGTGTAGACGGCACCATACAACACTATCCCTGCCTTTGTAATGCGTGTCCAATATGGCAATATTGACAGACGCTTTTATCCAAAGCGACTTACATGTAGTACATTTGTCAGTAGTTGGGCAGGTCATATACCAGCAATTATAAGCAAACAATATTCTAAATAGAACAAATGCAGCATAATGTCATTATACCTATTACCACATAGTCAAACATATAAAGTGCAATAGTTAATGGCCTAAATAATAAAGTGCAATAGGTAATGGCTTAGCTAATAAAGTTCATCAACATTTTTTTTAAGTATATAAAGAGTGAGATAATAGCATGAGAAGTAAGTGCAGGACTTAATAATTAGGAGTGATAAGAGATGGCGAGGTCGCTTGTTAAGGAACCAAGGTGGATTGTGAAGACGTGTCTTGAGTCTCTTACGGAAGATGGGTAGTGTTTCCGCAGTTCTGACTGTTGCTGAAAGCTCGTTCCACCACTGTGGTACCAAGACGGAGATAAGGCGAGACTTTGATGAGCGAGCCTTGAGGCCTTGTAACGGTGGCATTGCCAGCCGAGGTGGTAAAACGAAGTTCTCTGTTTGGGGCCTGGAACCGGACCATTGCTTGGAGATAGCTTGGGGCCGTTCTATGTACCGTGTTGAATGCCAGCACCAGTGCCTTGAATTGGATCCGAGCTGTAATAGGGAGCCAGTGTAGTTCTCGGAAGAGTGGGGTTACATGGGAGAACTTGGGCTGGTTGAATACCAGGCGCGCTGCAGCATTTTGAACCCGCTGCAAGGGTCTGGTAGAGCATGCGGGTAGTCCAGTTAGGAGTGAGTTGCAGTAGTCCAAGCGGGAGATCACTTGGGCTTGGACCAGGAGTTGTGTCGCTTCCCTTGTGAGGAATGGCCTTATTCTTCGGATGTTGTAAAGTGAGAATCTGCAGTGATGCGTGGTTTTACAACAACGTCGCAAAAATATGCATTAATCAACCACCTGAACCCGACCTGACCCTCAAACCACCAAATTGTGCCTACTGTATATAGCAATGGCGAGATATACCAATTTCTAATTTAATGCAAGTTTCAAAGGGACATACAGTAGCCTACACTGGCACAGACAATATTGCAGAGCAGAGCCACCAAAGTCCATATGCTAGAATGTCTCTGGAGAGAGGTAGGCTACGGCCTTGCTAAATGCCTATAAAAAAAATTTGTTTACCTGTTAGCAATGCTACGCTAGCATAATACACAATTGCATAGCACGTCCACATATATGCTACAAAATAAACGTACGTTCAGATGGGCCTAACCAACTTTATAGATCGGTATGTCTAATGTAAAATATTGACAGCCAGGGCATGAGAGGATCTGCGCAGCCTCTAGTGGATGTGTATAAAGCATGCGTATGTGTGTTTGATTGCGAGAGTGAAGCTCAAATAATCCCCACTCGCACACAATGTTTCAGTAGATATTTTTTATTTGGTTGGAACGTTGCTTTGCAGCATTTGACCTGACCCATCCGCACCCGCAATATTTTGTGTTAAGATTATCCGAACCCGCCGCGCATCACTAGCGGATACACATTACCAAGATACTGATGGCGCACCCTATAGCATTGTAGAGAGAGGTGTTAAAATATCAACAGTCATTTTCCAGCAGCACAGACCCTACCTGTATTTGTACAGTACGGAAGTCCAGTCCCATCTGGTCCAGTTTCTCTTAATGGTCATTAGTGGAGAGCTCACAGTAATCTATGGCGGCTGGTCAGTCCACTAAGCGGAGAGAGGGTGGAACAGCGGCCAGCGCAGATTAGCGAAACATGGAACACATGATCAATATGCATAGTAGGGGGTAAATGCAACTTTTATGTGACCAGGTCCAATTGCTTGACCACCTCGAAGAGTCCCATCATGAGACTCCCATGACTGTGTTGCCCTCTGATGGTGGGAGACCCATATCCACGTCCATGTACCAGGACCATGGGATATGGAGGGGATGAGTAGATTTGGGCACATGTAGGGCAGGCAACTGTTCCTCAATTCACACACGTCGTGCACATCCCTCACCTCTGTCTAATGATTTTAAACTGGGTCAGGATGTCTTCCGTTTCAGCATTGTCATCGGCCATGGTAAACTGGTGGTAGAGATAGCATCTTAGTTTTCTTTGTGCCCGGGCAATAGGAGAGGACTAAGCCAAATATAAAGTTAAAGTTAAAAGGCAAAGCCCACCAGTTTTGAGGAAAAAACTGTTTAGCACTCTGAATGTGCTAAAGATTCTATAATTCAAACCATGAAACGGTGCCTTCCTTCCACAAGCCAGTAGTACTACTTCTGTAATGAAATATTTGCCGCAAGAAGTTGCCCATGTCGTAGTTGAATTGTCAGAATCTGGGAACATGGGCACTTTAAAAAAAACTGTATGAAGCTGGCATTGGAGAGGACCTGCCCCATGAAGGTAACTGAAGTGGCGTGGACCTCGCATATCTCTGGCTTGATAAATACTAATTTTCCAGGAGCCACTTGATGGACATTCCAGACATGGTCCTCCCTGCTCTGGGAGATCAGGATGTGATCAATGTGGATAAGTACAAAGCTGGTGACCATGATGATGATAGTATGCTGCAACTTCTACTGTGTGTGACCAGGTTAATCTCCTTGACCACCTTGGAATGTCCCACGGAGCGAGGAGTCAACTTGTGGTTGGGAAGGGGGGAGGACCTTGTTGGCTGGAAGGATATAGCAGGTCTGTGCTTCTAGTTGGCTTGATGGTCATGCCAGAACCTGGCACTTAACAGGACACTCAATCCTCCAATGTACTACAGTGGTTAGTTAGTTGATAGTTGACCTATAGCAGTTCCCTAACAGACGATGACTCAGGCATAGCATATATCAAGAAAGAAGGGTTGTTCCAAGCTGCATATACAGTACATACAGTACTGTAGGTTCCTCTCTGTGGTGAGACACTGCTGTAGCTCCTGTTCCTTTATCTGATTGTCCAGTGTGAGGTTAATCTTGCTTTAATCGACACTATATAGTCATCTACTACTGGCAGGCCATCAACAGGGACATATTCCAAACACTCTTTGCTGCTAGTGTGTGGAACGTCCGCACTATGCCACTCCCTTGAGAGCATAAAGGCCAACACCCACTAGTGGTGCCTTTTGGCAGTACTTCAAAGAATGAACTACGTTCTAAACTCTGGTGTCTTTTGACAAGTGTCAGACGCTGCCAGTGGGTGTTGGCTCAAAGTCTCTTGATGACTTCTTGCTCTGTGACTCCCTGTTGAGTGCTGCAGCAGAGAACTGGCAGTCTAGAGACTACTTATGTTATTATTTCAAGAGAGTGCAAGATACTATGTTTGACATCAACACAACAAATACAGTAGCTGTTTTTAATTCAGATTTATTTTAAACGTGATAGAAAATATAATTGAATGAGTTACTATAATTTACAAGAATTACAGGCTGTTAATTCCCCTTCCTCTCTTTATTTGAAAGTGTCATTAAAATCTTAGTGACATCCTGCAGTAATACATTTTACAGCAATAGCCATCTTACAACACTTCAATTTTTGTACACTACGGAATAGGTTAAATTCCACTGGCAAATCAATGGCACCCAAATTTTAATTACATTCTAATCTATTAACAAATCTCTTGCAGCATTTGGGGATCAGGATATTGGCATTTTGATGTGTGATCCAATTGATCTAAGGTTTGTTAAACTTTGTGACAAGCTTCAATAAACAATTACATATACATGGCTTTCATTGGAAAGATGTGACCTCTTCATTTGATAAATGGTTCTTGCACATTAATTAAGGAAATAAGGAGGATAATCCTAAAACTAATTGCACTTTAAATACTACTGTATATTCCTAATCATATGCATGATCATTTGTAGTAATTGGAGTGAATATGTGACTGCACTCGTACTGTAGATCACAGTTTTGTCATTTAAAATATGAATTTGCTTCCATTTCTTCCAATGAAATGTAATTTTTTTTAATTTTGTGTATTTTATAACTTGGTATTGATAAACTCTCACCATGCTGACACTTCTAACAGGGATTATGAATGCAGTTTGTTTAGTATTAACATTTTCCGCACTTCTTTAAAATAAAATTGAAAGTTGCAGTCACAGTGTAATCAAACATTCAAGTATTCATAACCTTCTGTTTGAAATCAGACAGTACAAAAACATAGCTGTTTACTTGATTTGTGCATAGTCTTCTATCTCTGCATGTCCATTCGGTGGCTTATGGGTCCTTAACCCATAAAGATGGCTATACTTGAACGTGACACTGGCACACAGAGGTGACTTTGATGGGAGTACCTGTGAGGTAGAGGAGGGGGGTCCAACCTACAGAGTGGATGAGGTGCCAGCTGCAAATTTACACGCCTCTGCTGGCTCACCGCACATCATTAAAGCCAGGAGGCGTTCAGCGGTTCTATCTTTCTCCCAGCCCACACAGGCTTCAACAGGCCACACACGCTGATTTATCTCCGCTGTCATTCCAAACGGCTTTTCCCGCCAACAGAGAGATGGGAGCTGACAAGATTTACGCATGTATATGAGATGAGATTCGTTTTGGCACAAGCACATGCTTTCTCTGACGGAGAGGGACCCTCATTGCCCCCCCAGCCCCCATCTTCTTTTTCTCCACTGCTACAAAGTGTCATACCTTTTCAGATGTAGCTACCGCCAAAAGTGCATCCCCACTGTGAGAATCAGTGATGGATGCGCTCAAGCTTTGCAGTATGTCTCTAAAAATATTGCACACCACATACACGCTTACAATTCCAGTAGCTAATTCTTGCTAATTTCAGTTGCTACAATTTAACATGTGGATGCTCACGATAACATTAAATCAAATTGTACACACACAACTTGAGCGAGTGGGGCTTTAAACGCATAATGTCCGGGACACAGCATTGGCTAAATGCATGAAGCAAGACCCGCCTGTTTGACAGAAAGCGGTACAGTATGTTGAGCGACAATCACGACATTGGTTTCTGTGTTACAGTATGTCTGGATTGCCTGAAACAAGCGTTATTTAATAAATGTGATTAAAATGGCTCAGCCAACAACACATTAAAAGTTGTCACCGATACATCACATTGTGTTCAGAACTTCAATATACAAGCATTGCATTGGACGTACGTATAAAGTCTTGTGACTGACAGCGACGTCAGCTAATGAAAATATATACCTGACTTCCTGATAGTGCTGAGATGCTTGCAGGGCCCTAAACATTAAGCATGAGTCACTTACAGTATGTGAATAGTGATAATGAATGGAAGAGGCTGAGACTAGGATAGCGATAGAAAACTGTGGGTCTATAGGAAGGGATAAACAGTGGTGTGAGCCACAAGCACTTGTGTGGATGGAGCTATCAGGCTCTAGTCAAAAACACTTTCATTTAAACAGTCCAATTGTTATTGTATTCAATCTGTTGACATTCAGTGACATCAGAATCACCCTAAATTGCAAGTGGTTGCACCAAATACAATGAAAGTTAAAGCTGAATTGAAAACTAAAAAGAGAAAAAAAAACATGTATAAAAAGGAAAATTACCCTGCCTTTGAATATTAGCTAGCAATCAATCTCAGATGTAAAACTGAACTTTCAGCATTGTTGCGAGGTACACACACACACACACACAGGTTTGGGCAGTATTTATGATACATGTTTTAAAATACAAAATAGTTTTTTTGGAATTTACATTTGATAGAGTTGTTGAAAATGGCGTCAAATGTATCAAAATACTTTATTGTAAATAATTCATCTTAATTTATGCAATACAGTACAGGAAATGATTGGTGGATGTTATTACTACTGAAAGTTACAGTTACTAAAACCAGACATAAATGTGTGTTTTTAAATATATCAATTCTATTACATTCTAATTCTAATAATGTTTCATTCTCCAGGTTTGCGTAGGCCTACCCAGAGCCTTGGAAAGAGACATTTTCAACAGTCACATGGTTCATGGAGAGACAAAACCTATGGCAAAAAAGTACCAGGAAGTTGCTTGGTGGGCAATTTGAATATATATACTGTATATAACTTCAGTTTTCCGTAATTATTAGTCAATAAATACACAGATTTACATTTACAATATCATTTATAGGGTACGTTTTGTATTTTCGGCTATTTCTAACTATTTTGAAGCTCCACGATCGGCCATTGTTGTGAAAAAAAAACATACATGGTGTGAACAGAGATGACGCAACTCTCTCTTTGCATGGCTCTGGGCCTACCTACCTATTTTTACTGGCTGGTGATTTTTTTTTCCAATGTGGAATGAGGATTAAAAGCTTTGCCTCACATTTATTTGATCTCTGTGAGAAATAATCCTATTGTATCACACATGTTATTGCCTCAAATGTATTCTCTGTGAGAAATATTCTTATGTCTTGTAATTGATAAAGGGATAAAGGAAATTATTTTTCATGTACTATCTCGTATCCTGTCTGATTCTGCTTGGAACACCTTTCCCACTTTCTTTTTATTTCCTTGGCTGATATTAAATAAATATTTACTGGTGGTTTGCTAGCTGCCCATTCCATGTGTGTGCTGATCAAATATTCCAGTGTTTCAACAGCCCTGGCTCTGTAAATAATACCACGTAGTGGTGCAGACCGCACACAACGACAATATGTTATACTGTACCTTTGCAATGTGTTTAGGATGTGTGGGGAGCTACATCTGAAGGAGCTCCCTATGGCATTGATGGGAGAGGATTATATGGTTCAAGCTCAAATATCAACAAGCTTTCTCCAGAATGATAGACTATACCTTTAACTAACTGGGTCAGTTTATAGGTGAAGGGTTAGCCTAGATCAAATAGGTCAATTGATAGGTTTGTGAATTATACTTTGATTTGGGGTTTTTTTTATACAAAAATACAAGTTTATTTTGATATATTCCGTGGCTGCTGTACTTATTTTTTCCAGCAAATGTGAAGCTCGTTATCATTCAGATCACCTTGAATGTCTCTAATGTTCTGAGCTGTATGTTGCCGTGTAACTTGGTACATACCTTGTATGTGGGAAATTCTGGTCAGTATAAAATAAAGGTAGGCCATATTATATAATAATGTTGCACAATAATTACTGTGGCAAATGGCAACGAAAATAAGCGCTATGATGTATGTGTGTAAAGCCAAGATGGTCAGAAAGACACAGTAAACATGCATGTGCAAGTGCAAGAAATATATGTAACACACACACAGTAAAACTCTGCCTCGTGTTGTAGGCTGACATGAACAGACTACTGCTATGGTCACACTGCCAGACCAAATCCACATTTGTTTTGCATATCCAGATTGAATCCATATTGGTTTGTGAAAGTCTGAACAGCGGAAAACCACATGAAATCCACATTTAGAGGTGTTTTGTAATGGTGGTTTGAAGTGGTCTGGCGGCTCAAATCGGATTTCAGAATGTATTTTGCTGTACACACATTGCTCTCGCCATCAATCTCTCGCTGCACAGTGAAGCTCACCGTGGCTACAGCATGGAAAAATGCAATGTACTGTCAATGTATATACTGTCCTCCATCACACACTAGTGACCACTGGTGTGTACACCAAAACCCACAAACACAGAGGCTGGTATACATTGCAATGTTTCATATTGTAGTCACTGCAGGCATCAGTAGCGAGAGAGGGTTACGAGTGACACAAAATAAATCCACTTTTTTGAGCTCTATCACTGTGACCTATCGGCCAGGCTACATCGACCGCGTAGTGTAGGCGGAGCTTACGTGCAACGTAATGTAGGCTACAATGGAACGCCAAAAGGGTCATAATTCCCACTTAACTGCACATTAAACTACCATTCCGCGCCTATTTTTTGCCGTTTTGGCCGGCAAAACGCCGTGAAATACGCGCGATTTGTCAGCAGAACGTGCGTATTTCACGGCGTTTCAGTGATCACAATACAACGCCGTAAAATACGCGCGTTCTGCTGACAAATCGCGCGAACATAACCAATCTCAATATCTTAATATTCTTTCATTTAGATTGGTTAAACATGTTGATATTGAGATTTTCCTTTTTATTTTAAACATTGGCTGAGTAACACAAATATGAACACCATACACGGGTTAATAGATTTATTGAAATTATTATACAATATTTTAAACATTGATATAGTCAGGCGTGCAAACTTGTCACCTTTCGGCGAAATTCGCCGTTTTTACTTCAATATATGTCATCCACGGGAATTGTGTAGATCTGCAATAATATTTTTTTTTTGGGGGGGGGGGGGGGTATACGTCTCATCGTATCTG
>JAODUK010005637.1:0-10130 GCA_027564635.1 Typhlichthys eigenmanni
GATTCAAATTTGTCAGTATGCCAAGTGTCTTAAGTCGATATGGTAAGTACGTCAATTACACATTTTCTTCCAGCTCAATATGTGCATTAAATCATTTTCCATTTGCAGTGATGTTTGTTTTCTGTGTTTCATACACCTTTATGCTCACCAGTGCTCTTAAAAGTAGACTTTTTCAAACTTGCTTTTTCATAATTACCGTAATTAATAATAATAATAACAATTTTAATCATAGGACTGAGTAATTCAGTGCAGCCAAACCAACCAGAAAACTGCTATATCTTGTGCTATTGTTGTTCACCTCAGCTCCAGCAGATGGCGACGAGTGTCTCCGAGCACAGATGTCCTGTGGCCACGCAGTCACACCAGAGTCTCTGACAGGATGGTGCCTCAGCTTGTTGGATCAGGTCAGGTTTGATTTCATTATAAACACCGTTCTGTCAGTTCTCAGCTATCCCAGCAAGTGCTTGGTTGATGCTTTTCACACATCTGGATATGAAAATGTCATGTTTTAATAGTTTATTTTGTGTGTGAAGGTTTGTTTTTGCTTTTCCTGCAGGGCCAGTACCAATTCAGGTGCCCTGCCCTAAAGGAAGGTACTCAACAGATGTGTGGTGCTCTGTGGCTTTACCCAGAGGTGCGCAGGATGGCATTGTTGACGCCTGAGGAGATGCAGTGCTTTGAGGAAAAGATGGCCCGCCTGGCTGCAGCGGAATATTGTGAATTCAAATCAGTGAGTGTGCCAATATTGTGTTCTATGAAATATAATACAGTGTAAAAATGTGAGTTGGATGCATTACAAGGTGCAGTGTGACTCTTCCATATTTCTAATTTTAGCTACCCTCCCTCTCAGTGTCCAGGGTGTGAAACCTGCGTGGTGAGAGAGGACCTCACCAACCTGCGTGTGCAGTGTGCGATCTGCACAGCAGACAAGAATCAGGACTTCCACTTCTGCTGGCAGTGTCTGAAGGTGTGGAAGGGACGAGCTCCCCGCTCTGACCGCTGTGACAACGAGGGGTGCATGAACCCAGACCTGGAACTGCTGAGGAAATGCAAGACCATCTCCATTCCCGAGGTCCGAGGAGCTGATGCCTGCCCCTCCATCCGGGCCTGTCCTACCTGCGGCCAGATAGTGGAGCATGACGGGTCTGGGTGCAATAACATCACCTGTCCCTGCTGTCATGATATGTTTTGCTTTATGTGTCTGAAGCAGTGCATGGGGACAGGATGCAGTGTCGCACCGAGACAAACCTCCATCCCACGTATGACAGAGACAGAGGCCGCTAATAGGCAGGATCGCCTCCGGAGGTTTCACACCCTGAGAACACCACACGTCCTGAGGTGGACTGAGTTCTGGGACCAATTAAATTAAAATTAAGTGTTTCCATTTTAACTGGCACTGCTTTTCTATCGTCACGCCACTGGTTTGGTGACCATAGACACTCACAGACCAATTGCATGCATTGTACATCTTCTCACATGAAGCAACTCAGCCAATCAAATCTGTGCATTTACAGAATCGAGTCGATGAATGATATACACACTGAGTAAAAAGATAAGACTTAAAGAGATTGAAAATGTGTTTTTAATAGCAGATATATAACCCCAATATATCACAAAGGGGTGCATTAAATATACCAAAGAGCAACCAAATATAAAAAAAGATAAATCAATAATACGTGTAAGTGTATGTACTGTACTGTGTAAGTATGACAAATAAACAAAACGCTACACAGCATGAACTTTGGGCTAAATGGCCGTGGATGTCATTTCCACCGTACTCCCTCCCCCTAAGTCACTGTTTTCACAGGTCCCATAATGACATGACATAGCCATGATGGGGTCAAAAATATTTTCACTTCCATTGACTGTATTGTATTGAGGTTTACTGTCAAATCATATCTTGGAGATTATTAATAAATCACAACAAACTGACATGTTTCCAGTGTAGTGAACATAAGGCTTTCCAGGCCAAGACTGAATGTTTTGTTTCACAGCCAATCAATGCTATCTGTGCTCGGTGACTCCAGGTCAACACGTCTGGCCTGCATCAAAGCTGACCACAAGGAAAGCTGATAAGTGTTTTACAGGCTCTGCAAGTTGTGGACACCTCAGTGGCTAAGAACAACAATTTGAAGTAGGGTCCAAGGCCCCTCTCAATGACACAGACTTGTTTTGGCAAGGTCTCATTGCTCACTATTCTCCACAGGCAAAGAACCCAACCTCACCTTTTGGGGCACAGATATGTATTCTTCTGGGTAACCAACGTATTTCTTAAAATGTCTAATGTGTTGATTTGCCGTACATGAAATAAGACAAGCTGTTTAAAGGTTTCATACTGTATTTAACTGTCCCGTAACTGTCTATCCCTCCCAGCTAATGGTGGAGAAGCCAGAAGCCATATTATGTTATTATTGGGTCTATCAGCTGAATTAAACCTTGTTTGGTCTTGTTACTTTCACAATTTGTCCACGAGTAAAGTAATGGGTGTGTAATATTAATAACAACAACATAGCACAATATAGGATGCCTTTATTCAATATCCTTGTGTCTTCAGTCATGTGTTGCCAAAAGAGGCCCCCTCCTGTCTCTGTCTGTGTCACACCCCTCCAACAGACTAGTGTAATGGTTGAGTGCTTTTCTGACCTTTCTGTAGAACATCTTTTTTTCTTTTCTTTATTAGGTTTAAGTTAGCAGGGACAGTACACATTAATAAACATTTCTGTAAATGTGGAAGTTTAGCCATATACAGGTTCATTTTCAACTGTAGTCCCTGGGCAGGTGTAAAGCCAATAAGGGGTTTAGACAGAAATACATATATACACAGTATACTGTAGTGATGGTATACTAGTACATGGTCACACAGGCCACAACAGGAATCAAGTTTGTTTGCAATTAAACGTTATCTGTGGTCAAGCACTCCAGAATTGTGCTTGCTCCTACATCAAAAGCTTCACAGGAGAGTGAGATGTTTTACAGACAATCAGCTACAAAGAATAGTTCCACGCTTACTATCGAATTCGCTATCTTATTGGGCCAAATGTGTTGTTTTGAAAATATTACTACAGATTGGACAAATGGATGTTAGCGTCAGGGGAAATAAAACTGTATATTACGACACTGCTGTGGCCGAAAGCGTAAACAATAAATTATAACTGAAAAACAAAAAAAAAGTTCACCAAGAAGAACTTGCGTCCAAATATTGTGATAAGCGAAAGCTGGGCTCGAAAGCTTAAAGTCTGTGTAAAGCAAATACAGGGATTTACTCTTTCTTACACCAAGGGACGAAAACTTCGCCTATAGTTTCCTCTCTGATTTATTTCAGTAGGTGTTCGTGTTTCACCGCACATTCACCATTCAGTTTGGGGGCGCCATTTCACTCATAGTATAGACAGGCTACTGTGAGAAACGAAGAGATCACACTGTGCCGCTGCTGCAGGAAACAGCACAGAATTACTAAAACTAAATATGATAAAACTGGCAACTACAGTCTGAAAAAACACGAGAAGCCCAGCTTCACTTGGCCTCCACGAAAACACGACACTGATACTTATATGCTAGTTATTTGACAGTTCTACATGGGGACAGGATGGTAGAGTGGTCTGGGTGGAAGGTTGTGGGTTTGAACCCCGGTTTTGACCTACCTCTAAGCATCCTTGAGCAAGATGCCTAACCCCCTACCCCCCAACTGCTCCCGGTGGTTGATCGCATCTTGCATGGAAGCAATCACCATCGGTGTATGTGTGTGTGTATGGGTGAATATGAGGCAAAATAAGACTTAATTTTGACACATCCAATATTATTGATGATGATGATGATTAAGCATTTCCATTTTAACTGACGACGCTTTTCTATCTTCACTGGTTTGGTGACCATAGAGAGTCACAGACCAATTGCCTGCATTGTACTTTGGATAAAAAGCACTATATAAATGCAGTCCATATATACCATTTATAAGCAACAGTAGATAAAGTATAGATATACTGTAGTTTACTTTACAATATCTTCCCATTCACTTTCTATGCCATACGGGTATGGAGGTTTGTCTCGGGGCTACCCCGTCACTGCAGGCTATGAAATACGTGCTCGTCTCCAAGCAGTGCCGGCTGATCTTCAGACACGCAAAGCAAAACTCAATCTGACAGCGCGGACAGACGATGTTCTTGCACCCGGACCCGTCGTGCTCCACTATCTGGCCGCAGGTGGGACAGGCCCGGATGGAGGGGCAGGCATCTACACCTCGGACCTGGGGAAGGGTGGTGGTCCTGCAGTTCCTCAGAAGTTCCAGGTCTTGGTCCATGCATCCATCGTTGTCACAGCGGTCAGAGCGGGGAGCTCGTCCCTTCCACACCTTCAGACACTGCCAGCAGAAGTGGAAGTCCTGATTCTTGTCTGCTGTGCAGACCGCACACTGCACACACAGGTTGGTGAGGTCCTCTCTCACCACGCAGGTTTTGCATCCTGGACACTGTTTGAGAGGGAGTTTGGTAGCTAATGATAATAAATATATCATAATTTCACTGTGTAGACTTTTTATCAGAACAAAATTTTGGCACACTCACTGATTTGAATTCACAATATTCCGCTGCAGCCAGGCGGGCCATGCTTTCCTCAAAGCACTGTATCTCCTCAATCGTCAACAATGCCAGCCTGCGCACCTCTGGATAAGGCCATATAGCACCACACATCTGTTGAGTATCTTCCATAAGGGCAGGGCATCTGAATTGGTACTGGCCCTGCAGAAAACACATTTTTACACTCAAAATAAAAAAACTTTAAACTGTTAATATTGTACCGATAGTAATAAATAGGCCTTATTGGATTAGGATAGCAAACAGCCATTTCCACATTTGTCTCATCCTACTCTATTAACGAGTATACACAGCAACTGGCGCTGAACGTCTGAAACATAGTAACCCTGTAAAGCCTGTGATATACTGTACATGAATGAAAACTGAAGGTCGTATTTCAGTGAGTTCTGTAATCAGGTCAAATAACCGATAGATGGCAGCAAACCTGACCTGATCCAACAAGCTCAGGCACCATCCTGTCAGAGACTCTGGTGTGACTGCGTGGCCACAGGACATCTCCGCTCGGAGACACTTGTCGCCATCTTCTGGAGATGAGGTGAACAACAATAGCGCAGGATTAACAAAGTTTACATAATAATAATAATAATAATAATAATAATAATAATAATAATAATAATAATAATGTATTCATTAAATGCATTTCATTAGTATATTTCATGTATACTATTTGCTTGCATCAACCAGGATCATGGTTGGTTATAAAGTTTTATGATTGGCTGCACTTGAATGACCAAGTCATATACTATAAGCATGTGAAGCAGTCATACAATTCGTGAAATAGCCTACTATAATGAGCATGAATTGAGCATAAGGTAAATTATGACAACAACAAAAAAAGTGGCTACTCAGATAGCCTATAAGCCTACTTACGATGTGGATCTATGTCATCCCGCTTATTGACAAATTTGAGAGTCGTGTCATTGGGATCGTATCTTTTTCCTCCCTGTTGCTGTGTGGACATTGTGTCAAATATGCCTAGGAGATTCGCCGTCAAAGTAGCATATGAAACAGGAACTATGAACACGGGTGCTCTGCCTGTTTTACGATAATACCCTTCCTTTCACACTCAGCCTATGGGTATTCAAGACACATGCTACATGAACGAATACGATAGGTCGAAAGAACGGACCAGGCTATCAGTCAAACGATGTAGCCGATAGGTTAAGCCTACATTGTGTTAATTTGCCTATACACCCATTATTTAATAACTAGCCAAATATTAGCCTATTATAACTTATAGAATAAAATAAATAAAAAATACAACTTTCATTTGGCCAACTATGACCTAGCCTTGTGAAATTGCATATATATCATGCAATTAATTAATAAATACCACTTCAGGTGCTAATCTTGTAATAAGATCAGTTAGCCTACTACACCAGTCACATCATGTGTCTTTGAATGGAAAGTGTAAGATCTAGATTCGACATCAGACTTGTTCATGCTGGAGACGCCATAGACATGCGCGGGGGTGAGCGATGGAGCTGTCCGATATGAGCGCTGAGCGCAAATCTTTAAGATCTCAAGGTAGGCAATTTCAATAACTCATGAAATATTTACAGGATATTTGTCGTGGTCTCCACACATTGTAAATTATATTGGATATCCTATGTAGAACTACCAAGAATAGGAAACACGAAATGGGTTGTATTATGAAAGTTCTAGTAGATGAGATTAGGACGAAATCTCTTGACTAAATGTTTATTTTAGTTTCTCTTTTGGTTGACGACATAGGCTCGCCTGTAGCTCCTTGAAGTTGACACACAAGAATATTAATAGTAGTTTGTGCATAGTCGGTCTGTGCACGCAAAAGAAAACCCGGTATGAAAACCGTTTTGAGCGATCCATTTCAACTCAAGGCAAGATGAAACGTCATCTTATAATAGGCCGATAAATTAACATTTTTGTTTTGTTTGGACGGGAAGGATGTCTTACACATTCAAATGCTAATAGATGTTTATTAACTTATCTGTATGGAGGAACAATAATCAACACAATAATTAAGTTTCATTCTGTATAACCGAAAATAACACTAAGGTGTGGTGCCAATTGGTTGCATTGTTTAGACACTGTATGTTTCCAGTAGGCATATAACTATGGATGTGCACCCAGGTTATAATCCTGGAAGGTATACTAGATAAAATGTCTCTGGCAACTCCCCCACCCTTACAGGAGAATGTGTCCTTTCCGTACCCCGCCATCTGCACCCCTGGTCACACCTTTGGAAGAAGAACATTTTTTTATTTCTCAAAAATGTTTTGAGCACATATTAGAATTTTGCGTGCACAAACAAATGTTTAATTCAGTTTCTTACAATATGAGGTGTCGTTTATCCCAGAGCTGACCTAATATACATGGACAGACCGCCACCTAGTGAATACATGAAACACTCAGAAACTTTTGTCTGCAAATGTTGTTAACTAGTTATTTAATATTGGTGTAATATTGTAACACCCAGCAGACACGTCTATTAAATACCATGGGTTACGAAACCAAGGAGCAACGTGTTACTTGAACAGTGTGTTGCAGGTGATGTACATGACCAAAGACTTCAGAGAGGCCGTGAAAAGGTTTGTCTCTCACTATGACACTGCTCTCAATAAAGAAACTGCTGTAATATATCTTAGTTTTATCCCACTAATCTAATATCATCTATAATTATTTTTTTCTTTTTATTCTGTAGTCACTGCCATGAAACTCCCAGGACACTCTGCATTGATGTTCAGCTAAACAAACTGTTTGGTGGTTTGAAGACACGTGTAGAACAGACATGTGACATCACATGTAGACTGGGAATTATAGATGGTGAGATGATATAATGTAAATTAGTAAAACAAGTTTAATATTTCCTACATGTTGTCTAATGAAACAATATAACCCCCAGTATATGAAAAACACGAAGCTGCTGAAATTTATGAGAAGATTCTTCGTATGACAAGTCCCGAGGCGTCACAAGTAGGGCTCTCCACTCTATAGGCCTTATATGCATGGACCCTCACCCAACAGTTGCTATTGATGAAGATAAGTTAGCCACTGTTTTAATTCTGTGTGTTTAGATCTTCCATGGACAGTTAACTCATCGCACCACGTGCTCCGGCTGTCAAACATCATCTGATGCAGATAGCCCATTCTGGAGTATCCCCCTTGCAATGCCTGATGATCCCCACACAGTCTATGATGTGGTAGGACACATGGACAACCCCTTAGGCCTACACACATAAGATACTGGCCTCTAGTAACATGATGCTGTCATTAGTGAACTGACATTGTTCTTCTTTCTGTTTACAGAGGGATGGTTTTGACATGTTCTTCAGGCCTGAGAGTGTCAATGGAGATAACCAGATGTATTGTGACACGTGTGACTCCAAAGAAGATGCCACTATTGTAAGTTATAGAAAACAACATGTAATAGTAACAATTGGGCATGAAATAAATGGTTGCCCAAATATAGGACATATTTATATACTGTATATAAAGTAACTGACAGTCTTGTGGACAAGCTGAATGTGGGCTTATAATATGATGACTGGTGTTAAAAACAGAACATATGATAAAAATGGCCTTGCAAGATAGTAGTTGGCAAAATGTATACAGTATGTGGTTTTAGCAGCAATATTATATTTAGTGCTTTAATTTACACAAATTAAATTCAGTCAGGACCACTATAGGCAAAATAAGTATTTGTGTTAATTTATTTATATTTGGAGGTGTGGCTCTGTTCTGGGAGCTCCCTGCCCTTCCCTGCGTGTACATGGAAAGCCCAAGACAAGGAGAGCAGCAAAAAGATGGACTTCCTGGGCTGCCTAAACTATCGCTATGATTGATTTATAATATATTATGTAGACTAATTCATACTTCATACTTTTTATAATCTATCAGAATATGTTTTCCCCTCTTGTATTTGCAATGTTTTTGTGCAGTAGTTGATTTCTTTTATTTTAAATGCATTTAGTATTCATTAGTATTTTTACTGTTTTATTTAAAGTGATATTGTAGACATGTTTTTTCTTTGACCACATAGTTTATTCCACCTCTTGTATGTGTAATGTATATCTTAACCAGGCATGTGAACTAAAGGAACAGCCAGAGGTTCTGGTGTTGCTGCTGAAGAGGTTTGACTTTGACTACCAGTCCATGACACATGTCAAAATAAACAGCAGTGTGGACATCCCTGATACACTGCACACACCACAGGTATATGAATGTACTGTATCTTGTACTTATTGCAACAGAATATACTGTATTGTAGAGTGTAATAATGACTTGCTGCCTTTTAGGATAGTTAGGCCCTCTAGTGGTGGGACCACCACAGCTCATGTGTTTTCCTTGTCTTTCTTCATCCACAACACCTGTGGTTAGAAACAGGCATATGAGCTATACGCCATTGTGGATCATCATGGTGATCTGCAAGCAGGACACTACACAGCTAGAATCAAGTCCCTGGATGACGATGACCATGGTAGATGGTACCAGTTTGATGATCCACTACAGTTGTACAGTGAAATACAGAGGTAAATATCTGCTTGTTTCTTTGTGCCACTGCTCACCCACACTTTGACCCATACTGGCTACAGTTACAGGAATATCATACGGGTCAAGGGTCAAGGTAGTCTTTATTATTCCCGAGTAGAGGGGCAATTTAGGATACAGTCAGGGCTGGCCCGTGGTATAGGGGAACTAGGCGGTCCCTAGGGCCCCTGAATACCAAAATATATAAATTCCATAGTCAGTTGAAAATATCTGTTTGATCATCTACGTTACACGCTTCGCCCCACATAATCGCCAGCAGCAGAAAAAGTATGGCGAGTGCTCCTAATCCTTGCGCACACCAGATTCAACAGTCTGATTTTTCAACCCATGCAAATATCTGGCTACAGTAGCTTATGTTGTATTGACTTCTACTGTAGCTAGTTAATTATTATAAATATAATTTTATAAATCCATCTGTAGCCTATATGTTGCCATTTAGTAGACTCTAACCACACATTGCCTACTGAATAACATAACATAACATAACATAACATCATATAATCCTAAAAATAACAGCAAAAAGACAAATATCTGCAAAGTGAAAGAGATTTAAATTAAATAATATATATTGATATGGATGGCTCAGATATTCAGAGCCAACAAAGTGACACAACATGGACCCTCTGCTCAATACACTGCAGGTGATGGAAGACATCCACCCTCTCCAATTGTTCATTCTAATGTTGGGGAGTGACACTATGTCACGTTGGGCTAAATCAACATGGTCTTCTAGAGCCTTTTGTTCCTGAACCAAATAATCATTACATTGGAACACAGAATCGCTCTAGCTGTAGGCCTACACAATCCAGTGCTATTGAAGACCAAGACGGATCAGATCTTAACAGTAAAATTCAGCTAACTGGCCACCTGTGTTGTCCAACAGTAAGAACTGACTTGGTCAGAAGAGGACCATGTCAGCTTCATACAGATTTAACCTGTTCATCCCTAAGTGGGTCGTGCACGTAACTCACCCCCATCCCCACAACTTGTCGAGTCATGGTTATTTTTTCA
>JAODUK010005638.1:0-20734 GCA_027564635.1 Typhlichthys eigenmanni
GTGTGTGCATGTGAGCGTGTGCATGTAAGCGTGTGCATGTAAGCGTGTGCATGTGAGTGTGTGCATGTGAGCGTGTGTGCATGTGAGCGTGTATATGTGAGTGTGTGTGCATGTGAGCGTATAAGCGTGTGCATGTGAGCGTGTGCATGTGAGCGTGTGTGCATGTGAGCGTGTGCATGTGAGTGTGTGCATGTGAGTGTGTGCATGTGAGCGTGCGGTGGTCCACCTCTGACGTGGCGTTCACCAGCCTGTCCCGGGCCCTCAGCAGGGTCTCTGCCACCTGGGCCTTGCGTGACTGCCGGTGCCCCGCCCCCCGCCGCTCCCCTACGCTGGCGGCCCGCCGCACCGAGCGGCTGCGCGTGGGTGTCAGAAGCTGCTGTAGCCGCCCGGCCAGGCCCCGGCCCCCCCGCCCGGAGGAGGTGGGTGGGGGGGCGCGGCCGGGGGACACGTGGTTGGAGTTCTCGTCCAGCTGCCTGTTTCTGAACGGGGGGGGGGGTCAAAGGTCACAGGGACAATAACTTAGTCATTATACATGCAATAGTAATGTGCGGGTCACGCACCAACGTGCACCGCCCGCCTGAATATGCAGTCATCAACCACCCGACCCGACCCGCACACTGATAATAGCAGAGCTACCAAAGTCCTTATGCCTGATGTCATGGAGCCAAAGTCCTTATGCCTGATGTCACTGGAGCCATGGTTACAAGCTACAGCACAGTGAGTGAGCAGTAGCCTTGCTAAACTATGCCTATCTAATTGTGTCGGTTATCTGTTAGCAATAGGCTACGCTAGCATAATAGATGATTGCATAGCCTATAGGCAGTAGTGCATCTGCATGTATGCTACTAAATAAGGCCTAACCAACAGTAGTATAGTTGGGTATGGCTAATGCAGATTAGTCTGTTGACAGCCAGGGCATGAGAGGATCTGCAGCGTCGCTTCAGTGCATGGTCTGCACCATAGAGTGTGTGTGTGTTTAAGAGAGCGAGGATTGGAGAATCCCCGCTTGCACTCAATGATTCAGTAGATGTTTATTACTCAGTTGTCTCATTTTGACCCGACCCACCCACACCTGCAATTTTCTTTTAGAAGCTTATCCAGACTCGCCCGACCTGCACTATTCAGTGCACGCGATCACTAGTTAACATATTATGACTTGCTCTGTTGACAGCAGGTAGCCTGCCGTTAGCTAGCTATGTTAAACGTATTTAAATGAAGAAAGTAAATACCCAAGCCTAGAACACAACAAACAATAAAACAAAAACATTTTGCAGATAAAAATGAACTATTCCACATTAATCAACAATATGGTTAGTAAACTAGCCCCGCCCACCTCCTGTGTGTCTCCTCAGGCGTGTCGCTGCAGTCTGGGTCCGAGTCACCCTCCGCCGCCTCCTGGTAGAAGGTGGACAGGCACACCTGGCTGCGCTGCACCACCAGGCCACTGGGGGGCGGTGCCGCGGACCCAGAAGGTGGCTTCTTGGAGCAGACGCCTTCGTGGCCGTTGGCCGCCTCGCTACGGAGGAAAGCCATCTTGGAGCCTTTCAATTCTGCTGGGGAGGGGGGGGGGTTGATAAAGTATATTTGTTAACTCACTGTAACTTCAAAGATATCTATTACTCCAGTTACACTTTGGATTGTAAAGGCGAGGGTGAGTTTGTAGTTGACAAGCTTAGGTGTCGCCTTCTGCAGCGAGAACGGCAGCTTTGACGGTGGAGACCAAGGGGTTCGAAAATAGCTATTCAAAGTATTTTTTTTGACAGTACAGATATTCACAGACAGTTTCAATGTACAGCTCTTTAGATGGACTTGTGACAACAATTATTTTGGCATGTCAGGTTATTGCAGCCATCCTTGCCCTCTCCCAGTTGATAAGTGCAGATAGGGAGACGAGACCTGCACGCTACAGACCTACATATTTTTGTTACTTGTTAAGCCTATAGATGATCAATGTGGATGTTTCCTGTGTTTAAAGCACAGGGACATGAGTCATTAGGAACATCCAGTTCTGCCATGGTGCCTCTGGCTCTAGTGTCTGTGTGCTCTGCAGTCCGCACCTCCGCGGTCACGATGAGAGTGCACAGGCACCAGAACCTTGCTCATGCAGACAGACAGCTAAAGCTACCTGTCTGTTCAGGCCGAACTTAAAGATTAGATGGGGCGACTTTTCCAGAGGACTGATCTTTCTAATCATATTGTCAGAGCATTCGTTTTTTCATTGCTATCGGTATGTAAAGAGAAATGCAGAAAATACAACAAAATGTGCTTCTGAAGTAAATTGCAAACTACACCTTTAAGTAAATCAAGACAACATTATTTAAACAGCCTAATTCTAATCTAATTAACTGTTACTGAATAATAGCCTATATATTAATCTAATGTAGTTATTGATGTGCCAGTGCATCACTCTTGTCCTGTCCTGCAGACTGGAGTTGTGTTTATGCTCTGGTAGCCTGCCAGTTAATGTATCAAAAAATAGATTTACAGATTTGTTCACCTGCAAATGTTGAACATTACACTTTAAATTACGGTTTGTGTATTGGTGATCAACATCAGTTCCTTAGCTTGTATATTTATCTAAATACTACGTAGCTGGCCACTTCCTCATAGGGGCGTTACCAAACAGTCTGTATTAACCTATGTAACATAAGCAGTCTTTTCATACAGGCCTGTTTCTCCGCCTCTTTTCCTTTTATGGCCAATACAGACCAGGGAGCTAACGTCCACGTTGAAAGGCCCAGCACTTGCTAATGCCAAAAACAACTAGAAACAACATGGTTTTCGTGGAATGGGTCCTTTAAAGGCATAGTCAGCTAATCTAAGATAATTATATGGCAATACACATTTAGTCAAATTCACCAAATATCGCCTCGCATTTTGCCAGTTTACCGTTCTCTGTGCGTGCTGAAAAAATGACCTGGTACTTCCACCCAGCCCTGGCTCGGTAAATAGGAACATAAACACTGGCAAACACTGCTCACAACAACAATGCCCTAGGCTTCACAATGCATTTCCAAACTGTGGGGCAGAGGCTCTGAGGGAGTAGCCTTTGGCATTGAAGGGTTTTTTTTTTGTTTTTTAATCAAGTTCAAAGTTACCAAGCCTTCTCAAGAATGACTTACTAAAGGGTCAGTTTAAAGTGTGTTTATATGAGTTTATGCCACTAGGTGTCACTCTTAATGCAGCAGTGTCAGGGGGGGGCTATGTACTCTGAGAGAGCTTCATGCTGTTCAGACTGCTGCTCTTCATCATGTTGCTGCTTAGCGATTCGTGGCTGGAGCTCTCACTCAACCCGCTCCAGCTGGACTGGCGAACCAGAGCCGAGTAGGGGCGGAGCTTATCACTGTCAATCATGGCATCTATAAAAGAACAGGCATCTGTGTTTACATAAACTATTACGTTCATTTTGGCAAAAAAACACCATATTCATGTCAAATAATAACAGTTAGGGGATAATCGTGATGTCATCATCCTGACCTGCCCGTGACCCCACCGAATCACTCTTCTGCCGCCGCTTGATTGGCTGCCTGAACTGGGCCACGGCCAGCAGGACATTCCGCAGCTTGGCCCAACGCAGGCGGCCGCCCTGATTGGTCGAGGGCCACTTGCTCTCCAGCACGGCCTGTGGGAAGGAGATGAGGAGCGCAGGACCTCCTCCGTGTTAGGAGCTAGCTTAACAGGCTAACTTATCTCTGCCACTCTGGGTTTGACTATTAATGTGTGTCTGTGTGTGTGCAGACCTTGTTGTAGTAACCGTAGGTGATGGTGTTGGGAGTGATGCCAGCCTTCTTCATCTCCAGCAGCACCCTGACAGCCAGGACAGGTTGGCCGTACTGGCCACAGAGCTGCATGAGGGTCCGATAGCACACCTGCACACGCGCACACACACACACACACACACACACACACAAAGGCATCAGAACATCAGAATTTCATTGAAACGTGGGTGTCATTCTGAGGCTTGGCTGATACCAGGTTTTAAACCAAGCTAGCTAAATGTAGCACATTATAGTAGCATCCATTACTCAGTCATTACCAGCTCATTCACTGACCAGTTTCACATTCAGAAATGCGAAATATAAGTAAAAAGTTAAAAAGCCGTGTGCCCCCTGCACTGAGCTAACCGGGCTGACAAAGACAGCTAACACTTTGGTAGCAGCAGCCGTAACTAGCAGCTAACAGCTAACAGCAGCACCTAGCAGCTAACAGCTAACAGCAGCACCTAGCAGCTAACACCTATAAGTTTCTACCAGCTAACAGCAGTTGTACCACCTAGCAGCTAACAGCTAACAGCCGTACCACCTAGCAGCTAACAGCAGTGCCAACTAGCAGCTAGCAGCTAACAGCAGCTGTACCAACTAGCAGCTAACAGCTAACCGCAATACCCACTAGCAGCTAACAGCTAACAGCCGTAACACCTAGCAGCTAACAGCAATACCACCTAGCACTTTGCAGCAAAAAGCAGCCAACAGCAGCTGTAGCAAATAGCAGCTAGCAGCTAACAGCAGCAACTAGCTGCTAACAGCAGCAGCACCTAGCATCTAGCAGCTAACAGCAGCAACTAGCAGCTAACAGCAGCACCTAGCAGCTAGCAGCTAACAGCCGTACCACCTAGTAGCTAACAGCTAGCAGCTTGCAGCTAACAGCAGCAGCAGCTAGCAGCTAACAGCGGCCGTACCTCATCCGGCAGCACCACCTTGCGGTTCTCCATGTGCTTCAGCACATCGTAGGCCGTCTGCAGGGCGCGCACCTTGTTGGCCTCCGCCCGCACGAAGGTGGGCAGGTAGATGAACCACAGGCCGTACACATGGCCCAGCAGGCACTTGGACCACATGTCCGGCACCATGGCGTACTGTTGGGCCCGCTTCTGGGCCACCTTGATCTCCTGCGGCACGGGTCAGAGGTCACGAGTCAGACCGGCACGGTAACATCACCATGGAGATAATGACGTAGCACTAGGGGCGCTCAAGTTTATAACAATAAGCTATGATCACTAAATATACTACTAAATATAGCCTGGCTCCGCCCGACTCTCGATGAGATTCACATTAGCGTTTTCACAGCCACCCTGCTGTCTGTCCAATCAGGGTGGGTTAGTGAGATGACGTTGTGAAGCGTGCTTCTAAATGGTGGCAGAGCTAGATGATGTGATCACAGCAGTTTTAGCAACACCGATTGGTTTAACGCAGGTCCAATAATCTCAAAATAAACCAGAGGTAGGTGGCAATGACGTTGTTACCACTTCCCAATGGAAGTAATTAAGTAAAGTTTATTTATAGAGCACCTTTCACAGACAAAGGTCACAAAGTGATGTACAGTAAAAGCAATGCAAATAAATAAAATCCTACACCGTACAAAATAAAAGTACATTATAATATAAAATAAAAACCCAACACTATGTTGCTAACAGCAATGGAACATTGCCAGACCAAATTCACCAAGTGAATATTGGGTCTGGTTACACCAGGCTATACTTTAAAATTGTGTAAAGCATACATTTGTGTTTTGAGTTTGTCACACCACAGAAAAAGGTAATATTAACCACCCAGACAAATTTGGATTAATACAAAAGTTGTCAAGTATATAAAATTACGTTTTAAATATGTGAAAATATAGCCAGCATTATATGTTCTCAAGTGCTGGGGGTGTGTCAGCAAAAGGCGCTGTAACCACACCCATCCCAGGTTCTATGGTAAACTCCATCTCGTGGTGTTGTGCCAAAAGGTGTCCTCAGCCGAACATTGATTGGAAACGTGCATTTTATGAGTTGTTTTCACTTTAAGTAGATGCATACTAGTAAAAAGGATTAGATTGGTTATAAGCCTGTGTGTGCTATCGTGGGCAGACATGTTTTTAACAGACCACTTTTTAGCAGATCACTTTTCGGCCTACAGATGCTGTGAGCTGCTGTTCTTGTCAAGTAAATCTAGCATACAGCTTGTTGGATTGGATTTTTTCCATTTGGATAGGTGGTTTATATTTACTTTTGGAAAGAGGATTGGACTACATAAAGACAGTTGGATTATTTGGATGCTGATTTGCAATGTAGTAGGCTAATAACATGCATTGGAGCAGGATAAATACTGAGCTGATTCGAATGCTCTCTACGTTGTTATATCATCGTGGTGTTACCTGAACAGATAAATGATGAAATACAGTTTAACGGTCTAACTCTACAACACTACAGTGTTCTCACGCGTTTAAAGGAATGCATTTCTAACATATGTCAAGTATTTACAAGTGAAGCTCTTGCTTTACATGACCTTTAATATGCAGCGGCTAGGGGGCGGGGTTTACCTGCTTGGTGCGTCGGGGGGCGGGGCTATTTGGGGCGCTGCCCTTTGCTGGTGGGCGGAGCTTGTCCTGGGGCCGGTCAAAGAGCTCCGCCCTCAGGAGGGGGAAGGTGTCGTAACTGAACACACACACACACACACACACACACACACACATGCAGAGGCTACGTTCACACTGCAATCCTTAATGCTCAATTCCGGTTTAGTGCTAAAATCCGATTTTTTGTTTTGCTGTTCACATTACCTGTTAAATGTGGCACGTATCAGATTCTAGTGTGAACTGATCACGGTTCTGAAGTGACCCGCATGCGGAAACGAACAAGAAGTCACATGCAGCGCGGCGCGCTGTGTCGAAAGTAGGAAAGTAAACATCGACTGAAAGTCAGCCTTACGGTCATTTTACAAGTTGACCTGAGGTGGAAGCCAGCGAATTTATACAGAAGAAAGCCAAACAGCCGACTGTTGTAGGCTACTAAAGCCTGTTAAACACTCACATGGAATATTTCCTCCGCCAGACATTATGCAAATTGCCCGCAGGCTGCCAACGGATTTCATCTGCCTGTATCGGTAGTGCATTCTTTCTGCATTGATCGTGGGCATTGATACATTCAGCAACAGTCAGACGTAGGGAGATTGATCAATGTGTGGGGCAAGGAGGTGGGGTTATAAACCATGCAAAAGATGTATTTGTGTATTTCTGCTTCTACAATTTAGGCTACTGAATTTATTGCACTGTCTGCTCCACGGCAGCATACGCATCGTGTGCAGTATCCATTATTTAACATGAGGGAGGACGATGATCCTCTCCGTGTAGAAGGCCTATTGTGTGCAATGGTTAACACCCGTCTTTGTCCGTCCAGTGACTACTTCCTTATTTAGCTACTGCATGTTCACTTGCGTGTAGAACTACAACTTCTCCTGCGCAGAGGTAACAAATGTCGACCAACAATGGCCATGAGTGAGCCTGATTACGCTAGCGAGGGCGAATCTAGAGTGACGTCAAAGTCGCATCAATTCTGATTTGACTGAGATCGTATTTAAAATAATCAGATATGTATCCAATTTAGTACCACATATGAAAGTAACCCAGATCTGATGAGAAAATATCAGATTCCATGTGATTTGTGATGTTCACACTGCTCTGAAAAGATCAGACCTGAGTCACTTAGGGGCGGAAAAATCGGATTTGGGCCAGATTTGTGTGCAGTGTGAACATAGCAAGAGTGTCCACCTTGCTAATGGCCAACTACCCATCTAGATAGCACAGGATAGCACACAGGATAACATCTAGATAGCACAGGATAGCACACATGATAACATCTAGATAGCACAGGATAGCACATTGACTTGTGCTATTGTAGTGACAGGGATGTACTGTGTGTACACATATATAAGTGTTTGTGCGCGCGCTACCTGTGCAGGGCGGGGCACTCGGAGCCGTCAGGTTGCTGGGGCTCCTCCGGGGGCATGATGATGACCGTGGACTCCCCACTGTGGCTCTCCTCAAGGTCCACCAGACGAACCTCCTCCGGCTTCTCCACGTCCACCTGGGAAGGCCCCACACGTCAGACCGCCCAGCTACTGGCTAGCTACCACCTTGCTATTGGCTAGTTACCACCTTGCTATTGGCTAGCTACCGTCTAGCTAATGGCTAGCTACCACCTTGCTATTGGCTAGCTACCGTCTACCTAATGGCTAGCTACTATCTAGCTTACCAGCTATTTTACTGCAGAGACTGATGTAGGCAGCACCCAGACAGCTAAATCTACCATGCATGGCCTGAAACTGAGTCAACAGTTCACTGCAAACCATTGTGGCCTCAGATAGATCAAAGGTACTTGGAAATTAATGTAATTTACTTATAATACCCATTAGCGCCCCCAGAGGGAAATAATGGGCAATAGCATGGTGACATCTGTGGACCTCCCCACTGACTTGCATGGAAAGCAACAGGCTCGCTCTGTTCTGCATAAACAGTTAGAAGTCGCCCCCTTCCTCTTTCTAAAAATATAATAAGTGCCGTCTGTTGGAACCTGTCCGTTCAATTCCTGACCTTCTGGACACACTCGTCGAAGAACTCCAGGCTGGCGTGCCGGTCGCTGACGAAGGAGCACTCCTCGATAAACTGCGTGAACATCTGGGTCCGGGTCAGCTGGCTGTAGAACTTCTGCTGGCTCCGGTCCCGGGACTTCAGGAAGCCTGCGGGAGAACAGCATCGGGTCAGCAACAGTCATCCTCCCCAGTCCCCCCCCTGGCCTCGCTGGGGCCGGTGTGGCGTACCCTGCAGGTTGAAGAGGGAGCTGCAGTCCGTGGTGCGGTCGGACGGGGCCTGGGTGATGGGCAGCAGGAAGCTCCTGTAGCCGCGCAGCAGAGAGCACATGCAGCGCAGCAGGGCCTCCTGGACCTCCAGCTCCAGCTGCTTCTGCCGGCCGTAGATCTGGTCGTAGTCCGTCAGCAGGAACTCTAGCGTTGCCTCCTCCTGGCCAGGAGTACAAACTGCAGGGGGAGCGGAGAGGAGACGGATCTCTGTCATAGTACTGTACTGTACCTGGCTCACATGTAAACAAACTGAGCATAAACGTTAGGCTGTTATTAACAGACAGACAGACAGGCAGGGACACAGACAGGGACACAGGCAGACAGACAGACAGGGAGACAGGCAGGGACACAGGCAGGGACACAGGCAGACAGACAGACAGACAGACAGACAGACAGGCAGAGAGGGAGGCAGACAGAGACAGACAGACAGACTAACTTTTCTCCAGTGTCTTGTTCAGGCTTGTCAGGGTGTTGAATAGAATCTTTCCATGCTTTCTGGGTAAGGATCGCCATGACAACGGCTTCTTGTCCTCCGATCTGAAAGAGCGAAAATAAAATTTGCAGATTTGTATTCACACAACTGCTGTCCAGTACAACCACAGTCTATCCTGGTTCTACTGGGAGCTGACCTGTATAACCACAGTCTATACTGGTTCTACTGGGAGCTGACCTGTACAACCGTAGTCTATACTGGTTCTACTGGGAGCTGACCTGTACAACCACAGTCTATACTGGTTCTACTGGGAGCTGACCTGTACAACCGTAGTCTATACTGGTTCTACTGGGAGCTGACCTGTACAACCACAGTCTATACTGGTTCTACTGAGAGCTGACCTGTATAACCACAGTCTATACTGGTTCTATTGGGAGCTGACCTGTACAACCACAGTCTATACTGGTTTTACTGGGAGCTGACCTGTACACCGAGTCTATACTGGTTCTACACAGTCTATACTGGTTCTACTGGGAGCTGACCTGTACAACCACAGTCTATACTGGTTCTACACAGTCTATATTGGTTCTACTGGGAGCAGACCTGTACAACCACAGTCTATATTGGTTCTACTGGGACGATTCGACGATGTAACCGACGTCACCGGTTACGTAAATACCTCGATTAGCAAAAAGTACCGTCGACTTGGCAATATACCTAGAAACTGTATACTCTGATCTGAATAAACAGTACCATTAATGGACTATGAGAGGCAGCAGTGCGCTGTGAACGCGCCCAGTCGTCCTGAAACCAAAAGAAGAAGACCAATGTGTGTAGTCCACCTACCCCAAATAGATCCACTGATGTCTGTAGATCAACTAAAAGACAGCGGCGCGGTAAACACCAGGCTTGTGGCATCCAACAGTGTTAGCAACACTCTATACGCCGGAATATACGGTAACATTATGCACATTCATATATGGGGTCACACAGACCCCAAACATGAGGGGTAAGTCTTGCCATCTTTTCATTTATTCTGAATCCTTTGTGTTTTACCTACATCATTTACTTCCTCACACTCTCCTGTATCACGTTTATTCTTGTTACATACACGTCTCTGCTGTAGCTCACCAATGTGTTTATTTGTCTGCACCAACCCCTCTAATATCACCGTATTGAATTAGCCTATGTGCTTACAGTCAGACTGCTTAAACCATTAAAACACACAAACTTCTAATTTAAATACTGCCGCCTCCATGGTGTTTGCACCGGTTGTTATTTACGCAAAAATACTTCGTAATACGTACTAAAATAATAATGCAATAATATACTCTTTATTTGGGATGTTAGTAAATATGGCCCCATGTGTTACCAATGTGTGGGACAAAACTTCTGAGGGAGCACCCTATGGCTTTGAATGGATCTCTAGATTATGGATCATTTAGTTGTTCCAGTAATCAGAAAAATAATCAAAGAAATAATTGTTAGATTTATCACCAAAGAATGTATCGTTTGGTACAGCACTAACTGGTTCTACTGGGGGCTGTCCTGTACAACCACAGTCTACACTGGTTCTACTGGAAGCTGTACTTACTGGTAGATGGTGTTGGTGTCCAAGTCAACACACACTACGTCGGGTGGGGGGTCGTAGAGGTCGAAGTAGCTGGAGTGCACCCCCACCAGGAAGGGCATGGGGGCGAAGAGGACACCCGCCATCTGCAGCGGGCACAGAGGGATGTAGGGGCACTGCCAGTGCAGAGGGAAGGTCATCTAGACTCACAGGGGAAGGAGAGAGAGGGGGAGGAATTAGAATTTATATTAAAAGAACTAGTAGACGGTTTTATCCTAAGTTACCCATAGTGAATACATGTACAGTGTTAAGGAGCAGGTAGACATCTAGTTATGCTAACAGGTACAGTGTTAAGGAGCAGGTAGACATCTAGTTATGCTAACAGGTACAGTGTTAAGGAGCAGGTAGACATCTAGCTACAGGATGCTAATATGTGTGTGTGTGTGCGCACGTGCTCACAGACAGCAGCGCCTCACTAACAGCCGTCAGCACGTCCGGCCTCAGAGAGTGCAGCAGCAGCTTGCGCTCCGTCAGGACGGCCAGCAGGAGGCAGCACACGCTGTCGGGGCCCAGGTTCTGAAGGAGCTTCAGGTAGCTGGCCCCGCTGCCACGGCAACCACAACCACAGCGGAGGTCAGAGGTCACATGTTCATCAAGTCACACATTAAAGACTTAACGTGTTTTATGTACCAAGGCAGGTGTTCTACCAATCACTACTAACCTGAGAGGTAGAGGGGAGGAGACGGGTTGACAGAGAAGCAGGTTGTCGTACGGAGAAAGCTGAGAAAAAGAGAGATTAAAATGGGAAAACAATCTTTTATTTTTTATAATTTATATGTTAAAGATTGTGTAAAGCAGACATACATTTGGGTTTTGAGTTTGTCACACCACAGAAAAGATTAATATTAACCACCCAACCAAATTTGATTGAATAAAAAAGTTGCAAAGTTAATAAAATTACTTTTAAAAAGTGTGAAAATATCATTCTCTGTTCTCAAGCGCTGGGGGTGTATCAGCACAAGGCGCTGTGACCACACCCATCACGTGTTCTACGGTAAACACCATACCGCGGTGTTGTGCCAAAAAGGTATCCTCTGCCAAACATTGATAGGAAAATTAGACGTGCATTTTATGAGTTGTATTTTCACTTTAAATAGATGTATACTGGTGAAAATTATTAGATTGCTTATAATATAGGGCTGTGTGTGCTCTCGTGGGCAGAAATCAACAGACCACTTTATAGCAGATCACTTTTTGTCATAACACTTTACACTGTTCTTGTCAAATACATCTAGCCTACTAGATTGGATTGGATTTTTTCATTTGGATATGTGGTTTATATTTTCTTTTGGAAAGAGGATTGGACTACATAAAGACAGTTGGATTATTTGGATGCTGATTTCAACACGAGAATGCCGACTGGATTTGGCAGCCGGTGTTAGCAGGTAGGCTAGGCTACTTAACCAGTAGCTTTCAAATCATGTATATTGACTCAATCTCATTGTGTGCTTATTTCTGTAATGAAGGCACAGATATCAGACTGTAGGCTGTTAAAGGACAGTAAATGTAGTAGGCTATAACTTGCACTGAGTCAAACAGTCTCTATGTTTTTATATCCCTTTGATATACTACATATGTATGTATGTGTGTTATGTATTTCCCAGTGAATATCTGTATTTGCTTTACACAGTCTTAAACTAGAACATGTACATCTTAGATTCATTGGTTTTAAAGATAATAAACCAATCCCCTCTCTCTCTCCCCCATGCAACATCCCACCACCACACCGTGCCAATCAACCAATCAACCACCAGCGCTACTAATTATGGGACAGGATGGACATAATCTGTAAAAGGAGCGATCTGATTGGTTTTTGACTTGTTTTACCGAGTAGAGTCTGCAAACTGCCCCCAACCTCCTGTTAAGGTACAAGATGGACTGTAACCACGGTAACACAAACATCTGTTGTTGTAATAATAATATTAATAATAATAATGATAATAATAACACACACACACACACACACACACACACGGCAGTCTGTTATTATCACGACCCACCTGCACTAAGATACGAGGTCTCTGGGGGGAAGGGAAGGGAACATTGTGCATGAAGCTAGAGATGTGTCTGTAGGTAGAGAGAGAGAGAGAGAGAGAGAGAGAGAGAGAGAGAGAGAGAGAGATTTGATTTAGAAATTACAAAAATCATTAAATGAATGACAACTAAATCACAATTGAGCAGGTAAACAAGTTAGCAGGTAAACCGGAAGGTAAACAGACAGGTAAACATACAGGTAGACAGGTAAACAGACAGGTGGCCTATACTACTAAGAGTTCAACCTACTAAGATTTATTGGAATTGCCAAGGAATGTCAGGGTTGACAAACTGCCTGCCGAAATCGTTATTACGACTGTGATGAAGATGTTGGTTAGTTGAGCTGGTGTTAAAGGAGCATGCTCCGCCTGTCCCCCTGTGTTCGCACATTGAGTATGCATTTTCATTAGCAAGCTATGGTTACCTGAGAACGCAGGAGTCTATTTGATATTTAGAACGCTTAATGTCCGGGGAACACAGCCAATGCGTGCAGCAGCCTCTCTTGCGTGCATGCTATATAGCCTACCTTACCCTGATGTATTAAAATATGATTTCACAAATGGCCAGATTCTTCATTATCGCGGGGTGGACATAGATTCTTAAGGCCACACTGATCTCGCGAGCTTCAGTTTAATTTCGCTGAGAATCAGTCTGGAAAGCCTCGGAATCATTTTTAATGTGTCCGAGTAGCAACTGAACTTTCCAATCAGCGTAGTGTTTATAGCTATATGGGGGTGTTTATCCAATCAGCGTCGTGTTTATAGCTTTACGGACGTGGTTATCCAATCAGCATCGTGTTTATAGCTATACGGGCGTGGTTATCCAATCAGCATCGTGTTTATAGCTATACGGGCGTGGTTTAGATGAGCCGACCATGGTGCCAAAAACAAAAACGACCAGATGGTTCATCCAATCAACTGCCAAGTATATATTTGAAAGTACAGCCATTCACAGGTAGCTTCAATGTACAGCTCCCCAGATGGACTTGTGACAACTATTCCTCTGACATGTCAGGTTAGGTAGGGTGGACAAGGAATGCAAATAAAAATGTTATATATGATAGGGCCTATAATTTTGCCAAATTATTTTAACAAAATAATATAGGCCTTTATGAAAGCAAAACCTTAAACTAAACTGCCGTGATTTGATGACACTCATTTAAATTGCATAACTGCGTGGGCATAAAACAGCGTGCAGTTCCTATACAGACCTGATAATAAATGTTTAAGGTGTTTTTTATATACATGTTTTATACTTTTCTGCCACTAGATGTCACATCTAAGCGCACCAGCTTCTTAGCATGATGTTAAAAGGCATTTGGGTAGCACATCATACACTCACAATGTGAATGTTTACAACGCAAAAATGTGACATGCCTGTATTTTATTATTATTTATTAACTTGCGTTGTTTATTGTTTAATACAAGAGCTCGACAGGCTGTGTGCCGTTGGGGGCAAGTGTGTGTTCTGTCTTCCATAACCGTGGTAAACAGGTGAACATACTTCTCCAGAGGCAGCACGTGTGGCCCAGACACAGAGTAGCGGTAGACGAAGGTGAGGAACTTGTGGAAGACGCTGAAGAATGGCCAGTGCGACAGCACACACACACTCTTCTGCACGTGCACGGAGCGCGAGACCACGGGCCGCCGGTCGACCACGCTCAGCAGGCCCAGACGCACACACTGGGCCTCACTCAGCGACGCCCTGGGGTAGGACTCATAGAACTGGATGGCTGCCCCGTACACCTGGGGGAAGGGGAGGGGGGGCTTGGTTGATATCTGTATGTAGATGTGATGTGTGGATGTTTATCTAGATGTGTGGTTATTTATCTAGATGTGATGTGATGATGTTTATCTAGATGGGTGGATGTTTATCTAGATGTGATGTGTGGATGTTTATCTAGACGTGTGGATGTTTATCTAGATGGGTGGATGTTTATCTAGATGTGATGTGTGGATGTTTATCTAGATGTGATGATGTTTATCTAGATGTGATGTGTGGATGCTTATCTAGACGTGTGGATGTTTATCTAGATGGGTGGATGTTTATCTAGATGTGATGTGTGGATGTTTATCTAGACGTGTGGATGTTTATCTAGATGGGTGGATGTTTATCTAGATGTGATGGGTGGATGTTTATCTAGACGTGTGGATGTTTATCTAGATGGGTGGATGTTTATCTAGATGTGATGTGTGGATGTTTATCTAGATGTGATGATGTTTATCTAGATGTGATGTGTGGATGTGTATCTGGATGGGTGGATGCTTATCTAGATGTGATGGGTGGATGTTTATCTAGATGGGTGGATGTTTATCTAGATGTGATGTGTGGATGTTTATCTAGATGTGATGGGTGGATGTTTATCTAGATGTGATGGGTTGATGTTTTTCTAGATGTGATGTTTAGCTGTGTAGATGTTTATCTAGATGTGGTGTGTGGATGTTTATCTAGATGGGTGGATGTTTATCTAGATGTGATGTGTGGCTGTTTATCTAGATGTGATGATGCTTATCTAGATGTGATGATGTTTATCTAGATGTGTGGATGTTTAGCTAGATGTCACGTGTGGATGTTTAGATGTGTGGATGTTTATCTAGATGTGATGATGTTGATCTAGATGTGTGGATGTGTGTAGGTGCGTGTGCGTGTGTGTGTGTGTGTGTAGGTGTGCACTGTGTGTGTAGGTGTGCAATGTGTGTATGTGTGTGTAGATGTACGTGTGTGTGCACTGTATGTATGTGTGCACTGTGTGTGTGTAGGTGTATATTGTGTGTGTATAGGTGTATATTGTGTGTGTGTAGGTGTGTGCGCACTGTGTGTGTACCTTCTCTCCGGAGGCCGAAGTCAGAACAAATGTGGAGAAGACTGGGAGCTGGTACTTGGTGCTGATTGGCCAGCTCTCCAAGGCCACGCCCATTGGCAAACAAAACACCGGGACGGATTCTGGCAGCGGGAACGACTCAAGGTCCTGCTGTGGATACCTGCTGATCAGTCCTGCGCACACACACGCGCAAGCACACAAATGAATTAGCACACATGAACGAGCACACACATACAGACACGCACACATACACACATGCACAGGCATGCACACGCACACAGACACTAAAGCCCTTTTCACATATGCAGTAGAACCGTGCATGTTATAGGGGCCATTCCTGCGTGGGGTCATGTGTTAACAGGAACAGGGGTCATGCGTTCCTGCGTGGGGTCATGTGTTAACAGGAACAGGGGTCATGCGTTCCTGTGTGGGGTCATGCGTTCCTGCGTGGGGTCATGTGTTAACAGGAACAGGGGTTGGGAGCAGATAAACCTGTTTCCCATGGCGACCTAGTAACATTACGGAACATGCCAGTGTGCATGAGATGTGAACGAGAGCAGGAGCAATGCAGGGAGCCTCGTTCACGTGGAGTGAGCAAACCAAACACTAGACTGTATTTATTGATTACAAATAAGTATTTTGTATGCCTTGATAAATAGCCTACAACTTTAGATTTAGCCTACAAAATACATTTACTGGTTTTGCTGGACAATGACTACGAACAACAATGATCTATTTCGGTCACACCGCCTGTTTCCCAAAGCTAAAACATTTGTATGCTATTTGTAAGCGATAGCAGATTCACATACCATAGTGTAGCAGGACGTCCCACAGACAGGCGTGAACAGCCTCCTCACAAGGGCGTAAGATGGGACACAGTATATATGCTGCCGACATTTGATTTAGAAGCAAGCTCAAACGTAAGCTGTGAACTGCAGTCTTCTGAAAACCTTTTATTTGTTTATGTTGATTGGCAGCATTCATAAAGTGCTGCATTAGCTACCGCCCTCTGCTGGACTGTCCAGGCTATTGTAGGCCTACTGTGCCGGTATTACCATGGCATGTATGAAAACGCCCAAGAGGTAAACATCCATGGATGGAGCGACTTGTCTGAATAGAGGTCATGCAGGTAAATTACCAGGGACTCTGTGTGAAAAGGGCTTAATAGTGTCACAGTATCTCAGTTGTAGCTGACATCAGATTCAGCATGTTATTACGTGTACAAAACACACACACACACGGGCACGCACACCCACACACACACTCCCTGAGGACCCACCTGCCTGGTAGACGAGGGCGTTGGCCTTGGCAACGGCTCTCTTGTAGCACAGACACAAGGCCGGCCCAAACTATCAGACACAGAGAGGCCACACCCATCAGTCTCCCCCTAACAAGTCCCCAACACAAGACAGTAACCAGGCCAAGACCACCATCTCAACCCCCCCCCCCCCCAATAACAGGTCCAGAGCACCCCCCTCCCCCCCTCCTCCTCCATACAGGCCCAGAGCACCTCCCCCCCCTCCATAACAGGCCCAGAGCACCGTGTCTCACCATGCCTGTGTTGATGCTCCTCTCCACCCTGCAGAAGGTGTGGGGGACGACCTCCCCCTTGCTGGGCATGAGCAGGCAGATGTCCGTCACCCCCAGGGTGTTGAGCGTCTGGCTCTCAGGGGCCCGCCGGTAGGCCAGGAACACCCGCTGGGACCCGGGCCCCGCCCCTGCGTTCAGATTGGCCGAGCGGCTGTAGGGCGTGGTCTCTACGACATACCAGCCCTGCTTCAGCACATCCTTGCCCTCACAGAACAGGCTGCACACACCCGCACACGCACACAAAACATTACACGCATTGTTCCTAAAACTCTGTGTTCATTGGCGTAAGGCTACATAATCCACTGTGTTATATAGGTTCTTATACAACAGTTAGTTTGAGTAAGAGGCATTTCACGAGTGCCAATATTTCAGTCTAAAGGCCCTTTTGCACCAAGCGAAAAAGCAACGGTTAATTATTTTAAACGCATTATAGTAAATGACACATTAGACATACAGCGCAAATGTTCCTACGACCGAATCACAGCCGTGTGGATAGTCAGTGGAACGCACTCCCTCTCGTGTGTTATTGCTTAATGAGACGAGTGGCACAGGCCAAACAAACATTATTAAACATTATCATTATCTGGAGAACCTGAGCAAGCAGGCTGACTTCCTCATCAGCGCTAGCGAGACAAAAGGTCAGAAAAAACAAATATAGAAATATACTTCTGGAGCAGATAACCTCTTGTGTAGTTCTAGATCTGCAGTGTGTAACGTTTAGAAAATTATTAACCTTACAGAAAATTATATTGATGTTTGTTGATGTGTGTGCGTGTGTGCGTGTGTGTGTACCCCAGGTCCAGGAGGGGGGGCTGTGTGTGTGTGTGTGTGTGTGTGTGTATGTGTGTACCCCAGGTCTAGGAGGGGGGGCTCTGTGTGTGTGTATGTGTGTGTACCCCAGGTCCAGGAGGGGGGGCTTGCTGCGGCCCCGGCGGTAACACAGCAGCAGGTGGGGGTTATTGATGAGGCCGGCGCTGAGCTCCGCGGCGTGCCCCCCAGGGGTCTTCTCGATGCAGGTGAAGCCCTGGGGCACCTCCTCGCCCAGGCCCCGGGCCACCACCGCCAGGTCTATCACTGCGGCAACCACACGCATCGCCCCTGGCGATGAGGAGGAGGAGGAGCCCTGGCCCTCCTCGTCTAGGGGCCTCCAGGGGCTCACTGGGTCCAGCCCCGCCACCACAAAGTAGTCCACCAGTTGGGGATGGCTGTCCTCCGCCATGACGCCTGCCTGTGTGTCTGTCACCACTAGAGGGGGCAAGGGAGGCGTTTGTAAGCAACATGAGGCTAATGCAACATGCCTGTGTGTCTGTCACCACTAGAGGGGGTGGAGGGGAGCAGGGTGGAACTTTAGCGGTTAGCAGTAGTGTGACAAGAGACAGAAAAAGACCTGTAACTGTGCTGCAGGTCATAGAGGCAGCTGGCAGCCCACTTCCTGTTCCTCCCAGAATGCACTCTGGCACTGAACCTTATTATGAAGGCAACACCAGCATGGAGACAGGAAGTTGATTTCATCTCTCTCTCTCTCTTTTTCTAAGTTGTTTGGGGATATTGGATGGGCTTTAAACTTATTGAAGTATTGATTTCTAAGTTTGTTGTATTTTCTAGCCTGGGGTAACCAGACCCAAAATTCACTTTGTGACCAGGGTCTGGCCACGCTCCTTTGGGAAGTGTCCAGAGGCGTTGCCTCCTACTGGGCGTAAACCTGTGGTTAAAGTTGAAACTGTTGGACAGCGTTTAACCAGTCAGCGTTGCTACAGCTGTTCTGATCGATTCATCTAGCTCTACCACCATTTAGAAGCACGCCTGACTTCAACACACCCTAATTGGACCAGCAGGGTGGCTGTTCACTAGACGGCACCTTCTGAATGTTACATTACGGTGGACCCAGTGTCTTCTGGTGGGAGCCATGTTTGTCTGTGTCTGCCTGTCTCCACTACCAGACTGTGGTCTGGTGTGGTTTGTACCTGACCTTGACGTCAGCCACAGTGGTCAGGAACTGAACTCTCTAGTGAGACACATTTGCTTTTTTTTCCCCAATAGTCAGTTTTATTTTGTTTCATTTTATTTGGGTAATTTGGTTATTCACAGTTAAACCCATAGTAATTATATACATTTTGCTTACCCATTCTGAAGGGGTATCTCTCCATTTCTTTATATTAATATTGGCTTTTCTTCCCATTAAGAGTTCCAGACAGTCATCCCCGAAACAGTGTGAAATTAAATATTCATCAATCATTTATTAATGTGGTGAGATCCTTTCTTTTTGTATTGTTTGAGGGCTTGGCAACATTGAAGGCGTATACATCTCCATTAGGGTTATCTCTACCAACTGTCAAATGTACCAGATTGTGTCATTGCTGCTGGAGGACAAATAGACAAGACAGAAATGAAGAAGTTTCACTTCCTCTCCTCCTAGGGGCAACAACACAGCTGACAGTGACAGAGCAGAATGGACCTGAAGGTTACATTCTCTCAGACAGACACCGTCAGTGACTGTGTTTACATGGACTTGAGTATCCTGGTTCTGACCATATTTGGGAAATCCGGTCAATCATATCCAAGGATATATTAGGGTGACTACATTTTCAAACCTCCAAACCAATTGCAGTGAAACTTAATTTCACTGCACGTCAATGTGCACATGTACAGTATGAGCCTATGCACGCACCATAGGCAATTTCATCAGGATATGGGACAATTGTTTCAGTATTTAGCACATCTAGTGAATGCACATTTCATCACGTTTTACCTTTCACAGGTGCGTTAATCGATAGTTCAATATGCAACTAAACATGCCTTACAGGTAGCGAACAACAAGCTGGCTAGTGGGTTGATGTGATTCATAAATGGTTTGATGGTAGAGCTACAATATGGCCTCGTTCGTTACTGTCCTGTGTGTTGTTCTGCCTCCTTGAGCTTTGAGGAGGAGTTGTGCTTTGCTAAGCAGTTCTACGCAGTTGTTTGGCTCCAACTCGTATTTGGAAGCAGTACAGTGTTATTATTATAAATGTTAGTTAGGCAGAACTTCAGTGATCATAACTGCCTACTCCATATTCACAACAATACTATGGCGGGGCCGGTATATCATGGCTGTAGCTACTATAGGCTACTGTACAGGTAGCCTACAGTCTCATACAACCACCATCTCCACTTTGTAAAAATACAACAACTAGCTCTGCTGAGCATCCTGATAGAAAACAATCAGCTGCCACAGTATAATTATTATTTAAATTACTACTATTATTAAGGTAACTGGGGTCTGTTACAACTGTTAATCAGCCTATAGTGGTTTAGACACAAGCGACAGAGGGTAAATAGAAACAGGGTGATTTACAATGGTCCACTCAGACCCTGGCTCATGTACAGATGACCCAATAGAACACACTCTGTGTGTGTTCCATGCACAAAACACAACCATGTGTGTGTGTGTTCCATGCACAAAACACAACCATGTGTGTGTGTGTTCCATGCACAAACACAACCATGTGTGTGTGTTTCATGCACAAACACAACAATGTGTGTGTGTGTTCCATGCACAAACACAACCATGTGTGTGTGTGTTCCATGCACAAACACAACCATGTGTGTGTGTTTCATGCACAAACACAACAATG
>JAODUK010005638.1:20834-32625 GCA_027564635.1 Typhlichthys eigenmanni
TGTGTGTGTGTTCCATGCACAAAACACAACAATGTGTGTGTGTGTTCCATGCACAAAACACAACAATGTGTGTGTGTGTTCCATGCACAAACACAACCATGTGTGTGTGTGTTCCATGCACAAAACACAACCATGTGTGTGTGTTCCATGCACAAACACAACCATGGGTGTGTGTTCCATGCACAAACACAACAATGTGTGTGTGTGTTCCATGCACAAACACAACCATGTGTGTGTGTTCCATGCACAAACACAACCATGGGTGTGTGTTCCATGCACAAACACAACCATGTGTGTGTGTTTCATGCACAAAACAGTTTCACACAGAGCTGCTTGCTACTGCAGATGTGGGACATGTGGTGTAATCCAGTGGCTCCAACCAACTATGGGATGCTTCTGTGTTTCTAAGGTGACAGCACTTGACCACATACAGCTGCTGCTAGGCTTGCTGGTGTGTGTGTGTGTGTGTGTGTGTGTGTGTGTGTGTGTTTAGTACAGTGTGACCATACTACAAATTACCCTTTGTCATCATGGTTACATGCAAATTCCACACACACGCACGCACGCAGACACACACACATGCACACGAGCAAATCAGAGTGTTAGATGAGGAACTGGCTGAGAAAACAGGTCAAAGGTTGTCTCGACGATGGGATGACTACGTTGTACGATACTATACAACGTAGTCATCCCATCGTCGAGACAACCCTTGACCTGTTTTGGGTATCTTGAAAGGCGCTTGGAAATGTAATTTATTATTATGACATCACCAGCCTGCCTGTGGTTCCTAGGTAACGTGAGGGACTGACCAGTCTGTAACCCAAATAGTGTTTCGTTTCCTACACCCACCACCATCTGCACACCACCACTGCAGAAGAAGAAGCAGAAGAAGAAACTAGAGGCTTTCAGAGAACTTCTGCATCTGCCAGGTTATTTTAGTAGCAGCAGCACGTGCCATTTCATCTTTCACATGCATCGCCTCACTAGCAGCAACACTATATTAGTACTGTGTTGCAGAAACACTGCAGTATTGTAGCTGTGCTACTGTGCTAGCACCGGGGCCTGAGGTAGTCTTAGACAGGCTACGATTATCTAAGATAGCACCTGGGCCTGTAGTAGTGTTAGATAGACTACGATTAGCTAAACTAGCACCTTGACCTGTAGTAGTGTTAGATAGACTACTATTAGCTAAAATAGCACCTTGACCTGTAGTAGTGTTAGATAGACTACTATTAGCTAACATAGCACCTGGGCCTGTAGTAGTGTTAGACCTGTATGCACTGTTAGCTAAGCTACTGTTTTAGCACCTAGACATGTTTGCATTGTTATCTAGGCTAATGTTATAGTCTTATAGTAAAATAAGTTGACTTTACCGCTTTGTTAACAACATTGGGTTCGCGTTACAAGGCACACTACTTGCCCATGTAACGGCAACCGGCTGGTAGCTGTGTGGAACGTTTCATAATCCTCACTGACCCCTAACCCCTGGGTTAGAAGATCGTACCACAGTTACACCCACATACTGCAAACTTGGGTAACTTCCATCCTAAAATATGGTTTCTGCTCCTCCTGGACAAGATGGCCCTCCCATTGAGATGTGTTTCTTGTGTAACATCATTGCTGGATTATTTAGTCACTTGTTATTTCCTTCAATAAAATACTTGTAGAATTACATTGAAGATTAGAAATGGACCATACATTACAGCTGACAAGACTCTGCAGTCATTGTGTTTATGAATAATCTTAAGAATGTTAAAGGGTGTCACCTACACACATTATTATTATGCTTTTTTTAATCATCATCGTCATCATCATTATCATATCAGTTGCATAAAATGCTTTTTAAATGACAATATAAATGTATCTAGATTATTTCTGGGACAATATATGGCAGAACAAATAGTTATGGTGACAGGCCTAATACACAAAAACATATCTGAATGTGCCGCTGCCAAAATGTGTTGGCATGGATACCAGGGTGATCAGAAGCAAAACATCTCTCCATAAACAACCATGGAGATAGTCTCTCACACACGTTCTCTGTTTGAACCTGGGATCGCATCCTAAACATTGTGTTTTCCTACAATCTGTCTGAAGAGAAACCTGCAGGCCTTTCAGACCCAGCAACCTAAAGAACAAGAATCATATTCTTGTTTCTTAGATGCTTTTGAACTCTAAACTTTAAAAACGTTATGCTCCATGATGGGAGAGAAGTGAGCATGTATTCTTAATCACAACAGTCAAAGAATGTAGTCTTTCTGGTTTATGACAGTTAACCAGATCTAGAAGCAACGGCAGAGAGAGGGGAGAGGATATTACTCAGTTAAAGAATGGTGGGATTTTCCTATAAAATGTTAAAGAGCCACTCCTCACTGTAAACCTGGAACCACCTTGGTCGAAGCAGTTATTACAAAAACCATTCTAGTTGGTCTGAAACTAGGCATGACCCCTACCCCTCCTCCCACACACACCCCTCTACTGCTGAGTTCTTCCCCTAACAGTGTTCATACACACGTGTCTTCTGCCCTGCTCCCCCCCCCAACCTTCTGTGAGCTTGGGTTCTGGAGGCGCAACCACTAAATCGCGTAGTGTATCTTTAAATATCCAAGAGTGACAGTGTCTTCTAGCGGTGCTGTTTAATAATAACGGTGTCTCCGTATTGACTTGTATAGCCAGGTACCAAGTATATTCAACGCACAAACCAACAAACCACTGCGTTAACCCTCACGCACGCATATGCGCGCACACACACACACACGCAGCTAGTCCGACTGCGGTCACAACCACAACTCGGGTTACATCGCTGCTTCTCTTCGCGTCGCAGGACATGTTGTTGCGCTAGCTCACGGTCTGACATGAATATTAACATCACGCCGTGCGTCTGCAGGGGCACATGCGGTCACATATTCGTATACGACGTGTGTGTGTGTGTGTGTGTTTACCTCGTAGCAGTACTTCGGCCTGCGGGTCTGAACGCTACGGTGCGGAACCATGTTCAGGTCCGACCGACAGCCCCGTCCTCCATGGTGTCCGGCGGAGGAGTCGAGAGGAGTCGAGAGGAGATCCAGGCTTGGTAAACGGGAGGAACCGACTGACGCTGTGAATCGGAGGAGGCGGCCGGGCGGATAGAACAGGGGACGCGACCACGTGACCGAGAAAGGCCTGGATGTGTTCGGCTCGTGTTCGGCTTCCTTCGGTAGTCACGTGGTAAATGTCAAACGTTCGATATGGTTCGTTTCCTTGGAATATGTTCATTTAAAATTGAGTTTTAGTTATAATAGAAGGGTGCGCAAGAGTCATTCATATTTTAAAAAGCACTATGTACACAGTATCCAACATTACATAGTAATGTGCCGTATTTATTGTAGGAAGGGAGAAACACGCCAAGAATGTAATTTCATATTTTTATTTTTTTGTAAAATAATGTGAAGATACAGACTTTTAAAAATCTTTTTTCTTGTTAGGTTTAAGAAGCACCTATGGTTTAAGAACATTATTTACAACAGATACGGGTTCCCTGGTTATTACAAGTTCGAAATAAAAATGTATAACAATATCAAATAAGGTACTCAAAAAGCAAAATGCATATGTTCATGTATTTCTTGACCCTACACACAAGGCAACACTAAACGTGAAACAGCAACAGCATTAATATGATTAATATAGTACAATAAAAATATGGCCTGATCCCAAATAAACACACTACTTGCTGGTCAACAGCAGCCCCTACTGGCAGCGAATAGAACTGCAGTATGCTTGCCGAGTGCTCATTCGCATTCAGTTATTTATTGCATAACATCAAAGCTGTCAGTCACAAACAGATTGTCAAGAGAACAAAATCTGTTAAAGAAATCGAATAGATTAGTAATTTTGTGGAGAACAGAACACAAATAGGCATAATTGTTGGGAATGATCACACAATAACTGACTCCCCCTACTCTGATAAAATAATAATGAAATTCATTCTTATTATTGAACCACCTGTTTCATTCAGTAACGACCTGTACTACATGCCGAACCTGGTTCTTTGATGCTCATTGGTCCAAACACAGCCCTGACCAGACAGACAGTATGCACTATCCAATCTCAATGTCCCCCCTAATGCCTGAAGCCCTGAAGCCTCTCAGACGACGGCGAACATGTTGTGGGTTTAAAACTTTCCATTGTACTGTTTTGCACAGCCACCATAATGGACTGGCTGCTTGCTACGTGTTCCAAGCTGTTTTAAAGACTGGGCAAGGGATTTAGTCAAAACATGATCATTAAGTCAATTATTTAAGGCATGGTTGTTAAATAAACTAACATTAATATTGTTTTTTATTATTATTATTATTGTAGCATACTTGCATTCCTTTGATCTAATGTTTTTATTATCATTATACATTTTTGACATTGGCACATCCCTAAGACGTCATGGACTTCAAAATCTGAGTCTGTGAGGGTGGACATTGAGATTGGGCATACGAGGCCTGTGAACATTATGGTCAGGCTGCTGCAGAGCCGACCCCCGGTGACGACCTCCCAGCAGTAACAACATACGTGACCTTCTAACGTGTGGAAACACCCACCACCCGACGCCAAAGTGCAAGATACACCCATACAAACGACACACCATCCCCGTTACTGCAACACCTTGTCTGTCTGTCTGTATTTCCCTCCACTGGGCTGACTGGTGAGCTCCCAGCACCCACCAGACAACCCCCCCCCCCACCCCCTGACACACACACACACACAGTGGCAGAAAAGCCATCACATGCTGCCTTACACTTGGTATTTGAGCAACGGCCGATACGAAGCGGTACTTGTGTGTGCCGGCAGCTACCCACTAGAACACTACAACTAACAGTTATCAGCATGTTTCCCCACGTGCACGTTTCCGGACTGTTGCCGTTTTTTGACGACAAGCAGCAGCTTAGATTGTCCTCCAAGATACACGGCACTTTTATTCCTTTGGGTCACTCTTAAAAGTCTCTTGAGATCGTTTAGCTTGATGTTTAATGTTGTTGTTCATAACATACAGTATAAACTGTATGTACATTCAGACCTGACGTATCCACTAGCAGTGGTGACATTAGCCGTATGGCGCTAACTTGCCAAGGTAAAACAAAATCGTACTCTGCGACAGGATATGACCTCACCCTGCTGGAGACACCCGTCTCTGGCAAATTATAGCCTGCTCTGCTGCCCATAAACAGCTGACTTTGTTAAGAGAGGCAGCCGCTATGAACACAGGCACTCCTTGTGAGGGTGGATGGGAGATTGGTACAATCAGAGAAACAAGACATCTTAGGACCTATGTTTGCATAATGAGTAACTGCAGAATATTGGTACATCTGCCATAATTCATCTTTAGTCCACTGAGAATGCCCTCTGTAGTAAATAGTTAAATAAAGATGACCCTGACAATGCCAAGTAAACTACTGTCAATTTGTTTCTAAATTAGCCACATCGATATTCGTGGTACAGGCAGTAACGTCATATAAAGGCCCTTATATGTTCTATTAAAACCTCTATTAAATCAATTTGCTCCTAGCATGTTCGTGGGTTGGTGCTAGTCTAGGTGGCAGTTAAGGTTATGGTGATGAAGGGCAATATAAATAAACCTGACTTGTACATCCATGTGTGTAATAACAGTCTGCATCAGGATCACATCTTGATATTCAGGTGGCGTCACCTGACGGGTTCTCACGGCTGGAGAACGTGGCTCGTGTAAAACGCAGAGCAGCGCTGCAATTTGCTCTCCAACTGTCCATCTCTCTGCAACTAAACGACTGGTTTTCAGATTCTCTCTCCGTCGAAATATATATTATTTTAAGATACATCTGAGAAATGACATACATATACAGTTAGACCTTAGGGTTAAAAAATAAAACTCCATTATAGTAAGATGGTCTACCCCTGCTAGATAAAAATAGGCGACTATAACATGGCTACAGGCCTCGCTGTGGCTCCACAGGTGCAACAGGTGTGGGGTTTGTTCTAGCCTTTCTAAGCGATGTGCTGCGAGGGAAACATTGTACCATTTCATCCTGCTTCACTTCACAAGTCATTCACAGCGGAACAGGAACGTCTTTGGAGCGCTGAGGCTTGATGTGAGGATACTGTGAGGGGCCGGGGGGGGGGTAAAGCCGTAATTGAACAGGCGGCCATTAAAACCAGAGGCTGACGCCTCCAGAGGGAATGTACTTGGTGTAGGAGCCATGGCAACAGCAGGGCACACAAGGCTAGTAAAGCAACATGGTAACTATAGCAACAACAGGATTCCAGACATAGCCGCCCCCCCCCCCTCGCTAGCTGTCGACTGCTAACATGATTGACAGGCTGACAACCTGAGATATTAACTGACTGACTGACTGACCTTGGCTCACTGACTGACTGAGTGACAGTCTGTCTGACGGAGTGACAGGCTGTCTGACTGACTGACTGTCTGTCTGACTGAGTGACAGGCTGTCTGACTGACAGGCTGTCTGACTGAGTGACAGGCTGTCTGACTGACTGACTGGCTGGCTGTCTGACTGAGTGACAGGCTGTCTGACTGAGTGAGTGAGTGACAGGCTGTTTGACTGACTGACAGGCTGTCTGACTGAGTGACAGGCTGTCTGACTGACTGACAGGCTGTCTGACTGACTGACATGCTGTCTGACTGACTGACTGTCTGACTGAGTGACATGCTGTCTGACTGACTGACTGACATGCTGTCTGACTGACTGACTGTCTGACTGACTGAGTGAGTGACTGACTGACTGACTGACTGACTGACTGAGTGACTGAGTGACAGGCTGTCTGACTGACTGACTGACTGTCTGAGTGACTGACTGTCTGTCTGACTGAGTGACTGAGTGACAGGCTGTCTGACTGAGTGACAGGCTGTCTGACTGACTGACAGGTGGCCATGAAGATCTGATGCGTCTTCGTCAATCTGGTCCATCTCAATCACAGTCATATTCTGTGAGAACGGCATAGAGTAGCATCTGCAGAAGAAGGCTGGTTACCACGGTTACCTATAGTGACTAGAGGTGCGTTCAAGATGGCAAACAAAAACAATATAAAATAAAAAAGCTTTTTCGATTGCTTTGAGTGCACTGCAAGCGTTAGTGAACACACACAAAATGGACTGAGGAGGTTGTTCTCGGCTAACAGACTAAGCAAGATGTTTGCCCAGATGGGAGTTAAGTGTTTGTTTTTAAGTGAATCTTATTACAAGAACTTGCCAATGTGTTTTCTGTTGTAATTTATGTCTAACTTGGTATGCTTTTTTGGCCAGATCTCTCATGGGAAAGAATAGTAAAAAAAAAGTAAAAAAAGCTAGAACGTTTTGCGCATTTGAACGCACCTCCTACGAGGCCAGCAGCCACAGCCAGTACAGCCCAGCGCATCGCCCGTGCCCTCCACTTGGCGGCGTGGCTCCATCTGTCACCAACACGCAGACAAGACAAGCTAACTGCCCAAGCGTCTCTGCTGGAGGCGGAGAGGCCCGCCCCCTGGTGGCGAGGGGTGGGGTGGGAGGTCACTTCAGCCGGTCGGAGCGGAAGGAGTCCTCCACGGAGGGGTCGGCCAGCATCAGGTCGCCCTCCAACAGGTCCAGCGCTAGTGGGTCCATCCTGAGGGGGTTGTCCAGGGAGAAAGAGTCCATCTCGAAGCCCGGCACATGGGACAGGGCACTGGCGATCTCCTTGGACAGGCCGGTGGGGGAGTCACCTGGGGGAGGAAGGGGTGGCTAAGTTGGTCTCTGATTGGGTAAGATAGTGTAGTGTGTGTACTCTGTAGTATGTGTACTGTATATTGTGCAGGGATGTATAGGGAGGTGCAGGGAGGTGTAGGGAGGTGCAGGGAGGTGTATGGAGGTGCAGAAAAGTATAGAGAGGTGCAGGGAGGTATAGGAGGTGCAGGGAGGCATATGGAGGTGCAGGGAGGTGTATGGAGGCATATGGAGATGCAGGGAGGTATAGCACGGTATATGGAGGTGCAGGGAGGTGTATGGAGGCATATGGAGGTGCAGGGAGGCATATGGAGGTGTATGGAGGTGCAGGGAGGAATATGGAGGTGTATGGAGGCATATGGAGGTGCAGGGAGGTGTATGGAGGTGCAGGGAGGCATATGGAGGTGCAGGGAGGTATATGGAGGTGCAGGGAGGGGCTCACCAGTCAGGATGATGTTGGGGACACAGTGGTGTGTGTCTCCACTGTGGTTCTGGTTCTGGTTGTTGAGCAGCTGCTGGTCTTGCATGGGGTGGTACTGGGCCTTATCTGGCCCACAGCCCAGCCCCTCCCCTGGGTCAGACCCATAGCCCAGCCCCTCCCCCGAGCCCTCCATGCTGAACTGGAGCAGGCCGGGCCCGTACTGGCTGGACTGGATACACACACACACACACATTACACACACCACATTGGGCAGGACAACCATATGGTTACCAAGGTACATAAGAGCGCTACCTGCTGGTTGGACCGGCCAGTCAGGTAAGGGTCGTCCAGTAGAGAGCTGAACAAGGAGTCCTGGGAAAGGAGGTATTATATTTAGATTTGTGTGTGTGTGTGTCATTGTATTAAGTAAATAATATGACACTGAGTAAAGAGTGAGAAAGTAACAGGATATCTCTATAACATAAAAGCTATCTTAATTAGATTAATACTTTCCCTCTCTCTCTCACAGTATAACAGTACATGTCTTACAGTATACTAGGGCTGGGCAATATGGAACAAAAATCCTAACGGTGTTTTTAGGCTGAATAAAGTGGGTTAAATGTTCAGTTGTGTGTTGAAGCCAAATGTGAGATGTCACAAGCACCTTTATTAAAAGGCCGATATGAAGAGAAAACTAATAATAATAATACAAAATAATGACCTTAACAAAACGCTTCTGTGCAACAAATAAAATGTAAACAGGACATAACTTCTGTCCGTACAGCAGAGATGTTCTTAGTCATAATTTCCCAGTATGTACTAGAGCAGTCAACTAGAACACTTCTTCAAAAGTGATCACAATCTTTAAGGCTTCGAATTGATTCCGCAAGCTATTAGAATACTGCGGCATCGCATCGGCTGTCTAGCCTAGCATCACAACAAGATATTTATGCTAAAAGTTACAACAAAGTGGAAGAAATAGAAAAGATTACTTTTTTTTGCGACATTAATTGTAGTACACAATTAAATCCAAAGCAGAGAAGAATATTGCTGCTATTAATAGTTTACTCCATTTAATCCATATTTGATTAGCTAGAAATACAAGCTAGGCTACTTGTATTGGTTTGTGTCAAAAGCTTAAGCATGTGACTTGGTATCTGCTCTCTCATTGGCTACTGCACAAAGCTGCGCTTCTGTTTCCACCCCGAGTCACTTTGTGGGAGCGGAGTTAGTAGGTGGACATCTGTGAACTTCGCCATGCATTGAATCACACCGCACGTGTCAGATGCAGGCAGGGCAGACCGACTGACCCAGAGAATTTATTGACAAATTCATTACTGAACGCATTATCAAACTATATCGGTATAAATGGCATTGTTCAATTTTATGTCTCTATTGAAAATATATGGGTATAACTACCGAACTTCCAACTGTTCCAAATGTAAGAACAGAGCTTGTTACTCAGCCTCATCAGCGGATTCAGCGGATTCCTTGACCAGTCACTGTTTCTAAGTTCGTTGTGTTAATTGTTGCTACTTACTTATGTTGTTATTTTAACTAAATTATCTGTATTTTATGTATTGTAATGTGAAATTGTTTTTGTACATGACTGTATATGCCTATATATCTTGCCCAGCCCTACAGTATATACACCACACTGCAGCCTATGTATTCATAGAAACGGTCCATTACGTTGTAAAGTCCCAGGTCCGAGGCCAGGCTGTGGCTGATGTGATGCACCTGTGGCAGACCACTGCGTCTCTGCTGATCGCTCTGCTGGGGGGCCTCAGACCTGCCCTGGTACTGGGTGTTTTGCTGGGGGGCCTCAGACATGCCCTGGTACTGGGAGTTCTGCTGGGGGGGCTCAGGCCTGCCCTGGTACTGGGAGTTCTGCTGGGGGGGCTCAAGCCTGTCCTGGTACTGGGGGTTCTGCTGGGGGGGCTCAGGCCTGCCCTGGTACTGGGGGTTCTGCTGGGAATTCTGGGAACACTGGGAGTTCTGCGCAAGTGGGTCTTCGCTCTGCCCCGCTGGCCTCTGCTGAACAAGGAGGGAAGACAGGTCATACAGCTCCGTCCCACATGTAAACAAACAGAGCGGTCATAAAGCTCCGTCCCACATGTAAACAAACAGAGCGGTCATACAGCTCCGTCCCACATGTAAACAAACGGTCAGAGCTAGCGTGTAGCTTCGTGTTCTGGGCGGTGGGAAGAGCTGCTTGATGCAGGCAGACAAGGAAGGTGAATGCTTTGGAACCGCTACAGAACTTGCGCACAGGTTCTGATTGTGTGTGCGTTGCCTAGCGACTGTACCGTGTTGAAGCTGCACTGGTTCTGGTTGTGTGTGCGTTGCCTAGCGACTACTGTGTTGAAGCTGCAAAGGTTCTAGCTGTGTGTGCGTTGCCTAGCGACCACACAGTGTTGAAGCTGCTCAGGTTCTGGTTGTGTGTGTGTTGCCTAGCGACCGTACCGTGTTGAAGCTGCACTGGTTCTGGTTGTGTGCGTTGCCTAGCGACCGTAGGTTCTGCTGCTGGGAGGAGAAGTGGTAGTGGGGCAGCCTGCTGGTGTCCAGAGGAACGCCCTGCACAGGTGCATCATGGGAAACTGGTCAGGTGTGTATGTGTGGGTTGGAGCTCAGGGTGTGTGTGTGTGTGTGTGTGTGTGTGTACCTGCGTGATGGAGCTCAGGGTGTGTGTGTGTCTCCTGTTGTCCAGGGGGAGGGGGGGCGGCTGGGCCCGTCTCCGCGGCGACGTGCTGAGTGGCGCCTGTCCGCTGTAGGACGGGGGGAGGGGCTGCCCGCTCAGGGAGGAGCTACTGAGGGACGAGTGCAGCGATTGGCTGCTGAGGGATGAGGGCGCTGAGAGGGTGGAGCTTAGCGAGGGGTTGCTAAGCGACGAGTGCAGCGAGCCAGAGCTGGGGAAGGAATGACTGCTGAGGGACGACTGGATGTTGGGGTTGCTTAGCGACGACTGAAGGGAGGGGTTACTGAGCGTGCCCTGTAGAGACGCCAACAGACCTGTGCACACACACACACACACACACACAGATTGCTCCTTTTTGCTCCGGTCAGGTATGTGCCATACTGTAGCTTGCTCCTTTTCTCCCACATTATAAATAACATGATTGGTTCAGAACATTCAGTCCACTGTAACTAGGGTGGACAGAACTCCATCACGTTTCCGGCCATGATTGATTGTGGTAAAGGTTGTTGGGTGATGCAAGGTGACACGCACAATTAAGAGATGATATTTTGCTCCCATAGAAATGCATTATGGTGCGCGATCTTTGCATAGCATTCTGGTATCTTTGCCAGCAGCAGCAGTAGTTGTAACAGTATAAAGCAGGTTTATTTCATGTTTCCTGTGGGTCTGCAGGTTGTCTGAGAGGTCAGCTGCTGACAACTAACCAGCTTCCTGATGCAGCATGCACGCACGCACGCACACACACACACACACACACACACGCACACACACACACACGCACACACACACACGCACGGCCGTACGCACATGCACGCACGCACACGAGGCCGTACACACACGCACACACACACACGCACGTACACACACACGCACGGCCGTACGCACATGCACGCACATACACACGCACGCACACGAGGCCGTACGCACATGCACGCACGCACGCACGCACGCACGGCCGGACGCACCGGCACGC
>JAODUK010005639.1:0-10130 GCA_027564635.1 Typhlichthys eigenmanni
TTTGGGGTCCCTTACTGAAGCTGCTGCCCCCGCGACCCGACTCCGGATAAGCGGGAGAAGATGGATGGATGGATGAAGTCCAGTGGATAATGCATCGATTTCTATCTTTGCTGGTTGTCTTGAATGCAGAGGCCATATATTGTCTGGTTACATGTTCTCACCACTGGTTGGACTGTCATCACTTGTATACATTTTCTATTGATCTACTGACACAGACATGTATATTAAGGTTTATTTTGAAGAAAATAAATAAATGCAGTACAAAAAGTAACAGTCTATAAATGTAGTCCTAAATAATGAAAACAAATATTAGAGTGCATTAAACATATACAATTTCAATAAAGGTTTTGTACAACACATTTATGGTTGATATCCATAGACAGTCATCATTGGATTGAGCCTCCATCACAGACACCACAGCTCCCCATGTCAAATCACTTGTCTGTTCTTCTAGAGTAAGGAATAATTCATGCTCCTGATCATCTGCCAGATACTGCCTAGCGTCACCTCATGCTCACGATTCCTGTCTCCTGTGTACAATAACAATTGACAAACATTTTCACTACAGCCAAAAAATGTGTGCAAGTATGCTGACGTTCCTGCCATCAAATCTGTGGTAGTTGAAGTAATATTAGATTAGACTCAATTTTGTCATTGCACTGATTACATGTACAGTGACAATGAAATACAGAGGTATATTTAAGTTTAAAACACAGTAATGACTGATGGTCAGAAAGTATACTAGAATATGTACTGTAAAGCAGCATTAACAGTATCAGTGCACATTAATACAATAGCCTATATTGTATATCCTGATGCACGCATTTCAATATTACAATGATTTCATTGCGTCTGTTGTGACAGACTACATTAGCTACCTAGCACAATACATCTACCAAAGCAGCTTTGAGCTCACTAGACGGTGTTTGTCCAGTGGTCGCAGTAGGTCCTTGTCGGCATCATTGGCAAACAGCTCTAGAAAAAATGAAAACGAGATCGATGCTTTAAATACAAACGTGACCACTACGGTATACCAACTATATTTTAACTAGCTAGTTGGCTAGCTATCCGTCAACTAACAATACCCAAGAAAAAGCTATATCGCCTTTAACATTTATGAGTAATACACAGCTCGCTAAACAGCTAAGAAATGCATATGTGGCTGAAAAAAATACGAAACATTTTGAAATAAAACTCACCCAGCATTAGTGGAACTTACCGTACCGTAACAACAGCATTATCCACCGTCACCGAGCTTCTGTTGCCCAAGTTCCCAGTAATTTCGTAACTACGCCAGTCTATCACCGATCGGCCTTTATTTTGTATTTCTGTCGATCACAGTGCAAGCAGACAACTGGTCTCTTCCAGGGACCATTGTTAGCTTTTACATCAGTGCTGTAATCTTGCTGTGTGTATCAGTATGGTTTTTAATGGTGGTCAAAGCTGTTATTGGTCTCTGACTTTGCCACGAAAATCCCGCCCATAGCCCCTGTACATAAGCGGCTCCAGTTTCCAGCCCAGCTTCAAGTTGGTGCCTCTATGGAGCGAGTTTTCCTGGCCGAGAGCCGGTGCTTTTGCTGTCAAAACGCAAAGAAATAGCTTGAGATTGGGTACGGCTCCGAACCGGCCCTCAAATTGCGTTGGAGGAAAAGGGGTGCTATTGACCTCAAATTCAGCTTAGTGTCTGCAGACCTTTTGTTGTTGTTAGTTTACTTGTTTACAGTAAGTAGCTGTTGTCAATTCCCTGGAGAGCCCACCTTGCCCCCCCACTCTCCAATGTGCTTTTGTGACTGTAAAAGGGATTTTCCTTTTGTCAGTCAAGGAATGCTCTTTGGCAGTTGTTCTTTCTGGCCCCCAACATGAACCAAACACGTCTCTGTTTGGGGAGTTGTGGAATGTGAAGCTTGATTCCCTTCTCTTCTTTCCACTCACCCATCTTGCCCCCTCCACTTCCCTTATTTTTACAGAGAAAATGTCTATGAAAACCACCAGGCCCAGCTCACTGGCCCCGGACAGCGCCTCTACTGCCAAAAATGCGCCGAAATGTCACGCTTTGTTAGGAGGCTGTTGGCCAAACTACTGCAGATCAACATGTCTGCCCTCAGCCTTCTACCGCCAAATACCATTCTCATGGCTTCCTCTCTTGGCCAACAGTGACTGTCTGTCTCCTGTGATGGTCAGCAGCGACTGTCTCCTGTGATGGTCATCGGTGACTGTCTGTCTACCCTGATGGCCAGCAGTGACTCCCCGGTCTACTTTTCAGCTGCTCTCTGGGCAGCCATTTAGTCATTGTAGGGTGATTGATTGGATTATGATGTATGTCATCTGTATAAAATGCTGTTTATTTCAATATATTTATTTCATGGTCTATTGGTGATTGGGTCACTTCTTTTCCAAATTAGACATCTGGCCTGAGATTCCGTATAAGTTTCATATGGGCTTTGGCCTGTTAACTTGTCTCTATTTAAAATAACGGCACTAGAAATTGTTTTTTTTTTTTTTTTTTTTTTGTGTGAGAAGCAATTCTGCCACACTGTTATCTCTGACAGTAGGGTGTGACCGTCGTGCAAGCTTAATTTGGATGCATCGCAAACATTACAAACAACCCAAAAGGGAAGAACAGTAAAGAATGCAAAGGTCAGAGCTGAAGCGCCCTCGTAACAGATCAAACAACACTTTCCTATGGCCCCTGACTGACCCATGTAAGATATAGTAGTCCTAGACTTTAGAAGTCAGCATTCCTTGCTGGATAAGGACATGAGTGATCATCATCAGACCCCGGCAGGCTACTTGTACTTGTAACTATTTCTGAAAGCAGGATACACAAAGGGACATCTGTTAATCATAATTGTCTCATTCTATATTTCTTTCCTCTAAATAGCTTTTTAGAACACGTGAATATTCCACAGATTTGGAGCATAGATAGTGCAGGTGCTCTAAAAAAACAGAAGTGTAATGTTGATTGATTCACAATTTGCCTTGTTTGGACTTAAGAGAGGCCGAACGTTGACTTGGCAGAGCTGCAGTCTTGTTGCTCATATTTTCCATCACCATGTGGGATATGTCAGAACCGACCGCATGTGTTTTCCATTATCTACTGCTGTACGCCTGTCCTCTTTTTCTCTTTCTTTGGTTATTTGAGATTGCTTTAACGGTTGGTTTGAGTTGCGTTTGATGTCGTTGTCTGTGTGTGTTATCGCGAGGATAATCCATGCTATTGTGCAATATCAAGTATTAGATCAATATGAACCGTCATTTTTAGACTGTAATATAATCTGTGCAAATTATCTTTCCTTTATTCTTTTAACATTCAGAATGATTTTATCTAGTTGAATCCTGATTGATTATGGTAGCATGTATCCATCCACAGCAGGATTTTACTGGTCTGCCTTGCCAGGATGTGAGCCTGGTTTCATCATATTATAACATATTATTTTGTCATCAAAACAAGTTGCCGCTATCAATTAACAAAGAGAAAGAGACCAAAAAATGAGAGCATTGCCATATGGTAATATACAACAATGAGAGAAACCATTGGTGACTCTGCGAAGTCCATAGAAATCACAGACCTTGACATGCCATTGTTACGAGGTGCCAGGTTACATTTCAGAAGGGTAAAGGCTAGAAGCTCGGGGGTTTTTATTCCCTCATAATCTAACTAACTAGCTAATTAGCAATTATTATTATTATTAAGATAATAATCTAACTCGGCTGAAGAGATGGGTAAATGGCTTTTTTGGCCTAACAGGGGCTGCACAAGACAATGGCAGAGCTGCCTCTAAAATATCTCCCCTAAAAGCAAATACATACATTAAAACTACTAATTTGTATTACTTTTGGTACTAAAATGACAAAAATGTGAAAATATAGATTAAAGCATACCTCATATCTCATGAAAGTTATGTCTTATAAATAATAATGCATACACATACATAAATAAATATTTTACCATCCTTTACATAATAAAAAACACAAAAAAAATAGGCGTTTAACATTCCATACGTTTTAAAAAATATAAACAGTTTTGTTTCTCAAAACAAATTTGTGATATCTAAATTGTAGCTGAGAGGGTGCTGATATTAGAGACATAAAATACTTGATAAGTATTACAGAAATGCTTCTAGAAGTCATTATATGAAAGTAGTTAAAAATGGCCAAGCCCATGATATACTTTTAACATTTCATTACACATACGCAAGAAGGCTACTATGCGTATCTGGCGCATATCCTGCGTTCCTTTGGAGCATAGTTTGTGTGCGTCCTCAGAAATTACGTGTACACATGCTATACAGCACATGAACGTGGGGACAGGATCGAACAGGAAGTTTATAAACAGAAGTTTCTGTTATTGTTGTGGAAATTTGAAGGTAGTCAAGGAAAATATTCCAGTTTCAGCCAGGGATGATTCGGCCCTGATCTGCCCCCTACTAGATATATTTTAAATCCTCCAAGCACACTCAGGTAAAGGTGCTTTTATTGTAACATCTAGCAAAATTCATCAGTGCCCGGTCACATGACACTGGCTGGAGAGTGAACCTGACATGTTTTTAGATAGTTAAGTGGGGGAAACCGGAGCACCCAGAGGAAACCCATGCAGACACGGGAAGAACATGCAAACTCCACACAGAAATGCCGGGACGACTGGGTTTCGAACCCGGGACCTTCTTGCTGTGAGGCCACTGCTATCCACTGGGCAACCGGGTTGCAAGTTACGCAGACAAGCAACTGATACACGACAGCTGAAATAATGTTACGTAATTTGACAAATTTTACTTAACTTATGTGAAAAAGCAAGCATGCCAGAACTGACGAGACACTTCTGTTTACCTCTTTAAGGTGTCTATTTCTTGTTTCTTTCCTAACCCACATCCATCAGATCAACTTCCGTATATATGACGAAAGCGTTCACAACAAACAAAATCAAATGAACCCTTCCTCTGCTCCAGCTCTGCTGGTAGTGGAGCTGAATGCGCTGTGTAGAGCACTGGCATAACCAACTAGAACTTAAGCCACGCTAAAACAATAAATATAGTTTTCTAGCGTTATGTGTCCACAACGTAATCGATCGTATTTTTGCTCTCTGAACAACGATACGTTAGGCCTATGCCTAAACTCAAAAGGTTGACAATGCATGTAACATTGTCCAGGTCATTACATGATCATGAACAGAATTATCAGAAGAAAGAAATTCAAGAAATGCATGAGAATTCTACAGATTGGATTCAATTCTAAATGGGAAAGCAGACATTAAACAAGATTAATACTGTAAGTAGCATATTGACATACAAGGTCAGCTTTGGTGCACTTGGGCCTAAATGTTAATGTTAGTGTTAGTGTTGAGTTCTAACCAGCTGGTAAACATGTGATGTGTTAATGTACTCAACTTTGTAAACTGTTCATATAGAGTTAAATGCTGTAAACGTACAGTATGTAATTATAATAATTAACATTAACACCTATCTACATTTAAAAAGGTTATTCTTATTTATCTTATTTTTTATAAATGAAGGGAAAAAGAAACCTCCCTGAATCCAGACAGTGTCACCAACATAGACATTGATTTGACTGATTACAGCCTAAATGAAAAGTTAGGAACTTTTCCCTCTTGAAATATTTTGTATTTCTTCTACCAAAAATATTGGAATCAGAACCGGGAATCGCTAAGAACTGGATTCGATAAGCAGAATCGGAACCGGAACCGATTAAATGTAATCGATTCCCAACCCTAATGAACAATTCCTTTCACGATGCAGCTGCTTGTGTATGCGTTGGGTCGCATGCATGGGTTAATAAATCTAAGCAGCATATTTGAACAAACACTGTTGTCTGTAGAGGCTTAAATTTCCAAATGACTGTTTGAAGTCTCAGGCTCAAGCCTGTCTTGATGTTCCTGTCTGAATCCTGTCTATGCAGAAACATATTTATTTCTTTAGCAGTCACCCCCCCCCGTCTTTCTCTCTCTCGCTCCCTCTCTCTCTGCATACATGATACAGATATTTTAGCAGGTAGCTGAAAAAGAAAACGCTGGACACCACAGGCTGTGGTGTCCAGTTGCTCCCATTTCCAATATAGCAGTGCTATTCTCTCACCTTCAACATAAACACATGCTCACTGCAAACGGTCACAACTGCAGTTATTGCTATAACTATTGTATGGCTATTCTAAAGCCAAGCGTAGGGGACTCGGTGTTTCCCACAGATGTGAAATATCCTGTAAGTATAGGCTACCTACTGGGGTAGCTGGCGTGAGGGTTTGGCAGGTACTATGTCATAGTAGTACTGTGTCTCTCTGTGAATGGGAGACGTGTTCCCCTACACCTGGCTCTACCACACCTCTCCCTTCATGTGCCTGTAGCTTCTGACAGTTGAGAGCTGTGTGGGTTTTCTTCCTCTTACTGGTTACTGCATTTGTCATTCCACATCTTAAACTGACACGTTGTTATTGACCTTATTTTTTTATGGCCATTTCACAGTAAATGCTTAAGCTTCCTGTGGTGGTGTCTCATTTTCCTCATTTTCACACCATGTTATTCTCTTAAAGGACTCGTTCCATGAAAAAACAAGTATTTCTAGTTGTTTCTAGTACCACTCGTGGATTAGAAATAGACTGCTTAAATAATGTTGTGTTGATTTACTTGACCTAAACCCTGCTATTTGATAAAGACGCACTCGCGGGTGTCATACCGAAATTGTATCTCCGGAAACTGATTGCCGTTTGTTTGTATCTGGATCAGGGATCAGTCATATCATGCAAAAAATTTAACTTTATGTCCGTGATAACAAAGATTGAATGTCTTTGTTTAACTTTTAAAGTTTCTTGTTTAACCGTATATCATTGTTGTTGCTAGCAGCTAGACACCTATCTGCCTTATAATCCCCCTATAGCGGCAAGGATGGCTGCAATGTTATGCTATAATTTAACTTTCATTCATGAAATAATGTGCTTTGTAGATACATGGCTGGTTATCAAAACATAACTCCATTGTCCCTACACATGATTACACCATTATTAATGCACAATATTAACACCTTGATAACACAGTTGAAAATAAACCATATATGGTTCAAACCCATAAAACTATGTTCAAACCGCGAGTACTAGCAGTCAGCAGTAAAGCAGCCGTAGCCTCACGTCAACACAGCTACGTGGAAGTGGGGGCAGGGTGAACAGACTTGTTTCATTTAAATCACTGAAAACGGAGCATTACAGTTTCTGAAAGTGGTGCTATTCCACATAATCTGTGGTATTTTCACCTCAGCTTGTCGACTACATTGCATTGAGAAGTCAAGGAACTGTGTCGACAAGTGAAAAGGGGCATGGAATCACTCCTTTAAAATATTTTTGGACATCCATATCTGTAAATGCTCAAACAATAGTCTAAACTCAGCTGACGTTAAACAAGTTAGAATATTTCTTATATTTAGCCAAGTTACTTCTTCTTAATAACAAATACACTCTTATATCTATCTACCAGCATAGTTGCCACTTTCCTTCATAGAATCTGATCATTGACCAATTTCGGATCGTTTTTTCACCTTGATAAGTCTAAATGCCCTATATGCTAGTCATATTTACGGATGTGTCATGCATATGTGCTGCTTCAGGTTCCCGCACCCAGTGTCTTGTCATCTAGCTCTATAGGCTAGGGCTGTAGCTAGCTAATTCTGACAGTAGCCTACACTGACAGTGCGTGGGTGTTCGCTACAGTGTCCGAGGAAGACATTACTTTTGCAGTTTGTTGTTGGCAGAATATTGTTAATCTCCCCCTCTTGTAAAAGCAATGTAATGCCATGTGTCTCCATCTTTCTTTGTTGATTGCTAGTAGACCTTGCTTGCGATAGCAGAATTACCAGGTACGTACAGAAAGGGTAGAGCGATGGGACACGTCTACTAGTTTAATCGATCACGGATAGCGTTGATTCTCAAACAGATAAAATGCTAAAATGTGTCGCAAAATATACTTTGGCGGCCATTAATATGTCTGGGCTGCCCGCCCAAGTAAAGTCTGTGTGTGGGGAAAACCCTGCAGTTTGTGTACTTCACTTGATTCTGTGTAAATGGATCAATGTTATTACAGTGAGTCAGTCAGACTACCAACAGTGTGCTGTTGTTTCAGAATGAACTGGCGTGTTACTGGTGTGAAGGTCACTCTGAAAATACTGTGGAAGGCCAAGAGATTGCATCTTTACATTACAACAATAACACGCATACTAGCAAAACACAATCAATACTGTCAAACGCACATATATTGATAGCTAGTTCTGTACAATAATTAAGAATAACCCAGTTAGTACAACAAAGGTACACAGTCGTAACCATGGCAATAATGTCCCCATGGACGACAACAGTGGATCAAGCCATAGCTGGTTCCAGAGTCATCAGTACTTGTGTGTATGTGCGTTTCAGGTCCTGGGGAGGTGCTTCCTGACAGTGATGCAGGTCCATTTCCAGTTCCTGTCGCAGGCCTTGCAGAAGGTCCAGCCCGTGGCCCAGTCCTGTCTGGCAGAGGCCCTGGCACAAGCCCAAGAGCGCCGTACCAACGCCCGCTCTCAGAGCAGCGGCGCCGGGCCCCCCGCTGAGCTGGAGGAGGTCTCTCGCTCCTGGAAGGGTGCAGCCGAAGTACGTAGTGATACTGCCTCATAGAGCATCAAGTCACTCAGTCAACGTATGTAGTATAGTATGTGATAGTGGCACTGCCTCATAGAGCATCAAGTCACTCAGTCAAAGAACGACGAGCATAGGAAAGGGCTTGACACTCACACACAAGTACGAACCACGAGTTGCAAATCACTGTCTAAGAGACATAAACACCAAAGCTGTATGTATGATATTGCAACTATTTTAAAATGATAGGATCATAATAAAAACTAGGGATGATTAAGATAGATCTTAAATTCAACAGAATAAAATGATTGACCACTATCTAAGATCTGTGATTCTCTGCTGTGGATCTTGTGGGTGGGTTACCGTACATGTGTGCAAAACGAAAAGCAGCCTTTGTCACACAATCTTCATAAATGCCAGCCGTTTATGATTTCCAGCCCACAATTTCCTATTTCCCCTTCTCTCTCGTCTGCCACGGCTCTGTGAACCTGCCCTGTTATGTTTCACACCCTGCTGCTGCCCCGTCGCCTCGCGAACGGTGGCCATTTTGTAAGAGGAGCCAGCTAATCCTGTGGCTAATCAGTCCCTGTGGCCCACTTTGGGCTCTGTTGTGTACAGTGAGCGCCAGAGCAAAATAGTGGGCTGATTGATCTGCTAAGCTCTGGCATGCAGAGTGGGCGTGGGGGGACATCACATATCCTGCTGGAACGTGCTGTGGAATTAGGCAGCCTTGGCAGTCCCTTTTTCTGGCCTGAAAAAAGACTTGAATATGTTTTAGTAGATCTTTGCCGATGTGCATTGGATTTATTTTGATGATATATATTTCATGGATAATTATTTCTGCCTATCATTGGTAATGGTACCAATGCCTCTTTCTGGGGTTCTTTGAGGTACAATGTCAATACAAGTACAATATTACTACATGGGTGGTTAGTAACGCCACAGAACAGTTCCGTTTATTTAATGGTAGTCTGGTAAATGAATGTAACCAAATTGACCCAAATATCTATCTATACCGCACTAAAAGCTTTCTCAAGAATGACTTACTATACCATTTAAGGCTGAACTGTTCGATGCTGTGTGTGTGACGCCCTTCATCACTGTGCCCATCTCTGTCCGTTGTCAGGCCACCGCCAGGCTCAGGGAGCGCGGTCGTGATGGCTGCCTGGCTGGTCTCCAGGTTCAGCAGCTCTTCTGCTCCAACAACACCTCCATTCCCGAGCACCAGCTCAAGGAGCTCAACATGAAGATCGACAACGCTTTGCAGGTATGCCTGCCTTCAGGAGCCACGGCTTAATGTTTCATGGCCAAACGGCGTGTAAACGACAACTAGGCCTGTCAACATAATTACTATATCTACTTATCGTGCGATAAATGGACTTAACCTAGGTCACTTTTCAGACCGCGATAATAGTGTACACTAGTGTTTCTCAACGTGGGCGGTACCGTCCCCCAGGGGGCGTTGAGACGACGAAGGGGGGCGCTGGAATCAATATTTAGGAAAGGGGGGCGCTGAGCTTCTCTTG
>JAODUK010005641.1:0-2500 GCA_027564635.1 Typhlichthys eigenmanni
ATCAGTAGCACCATATATATAATCAGTAGCATCATATGTAGCATCAGTAGCATCATATATAGCATCAGTAGCACCATATATATAATCAGTAGCATCATATATATATAATCAGTAGCACCATATATATAATCAGTAGCATCATATGTAGCATCAGTAGCATCATATATAGCATCAGTAGCACCATATATATAATCAGTAGCATCATATATATATAATCAGTAGCACCATATATATAATCAGTAGCATCATATGTAGGATCAGTAGCATCATATATAGCATCAGTAGCATCATATATAGCATGAGTAGCATCATAGATAGCATCAGTAGCACCACATATAGCATCAGTAGCATCATATATAGCATCAGTAGCATCATATATATATATACATATATATAATCAGTAGCATCATATATAGCATCAGTAGCATCATATATAGCATCAGTAGCACCATACATAGCATCAGTAGCACCATATATATAATCAGTAGCATCATATGTAGCATCAGTAGCATCATACATAGCATCAGTAGCACCATATATATAATCAGTAGCATCATATATATAATCAGTAGCATCATATATATAATCAGTAGCACCATACATAGCATCAGTAGCACCATATATATAATCAGTAGCACCATATATATAATCAGTAGCATCATATATAGCATCAGTAGCATCATATATATATAATCAGTAGCACCTTATATATAATATGTAGCATCATATATATATAAACAGTAGCATCATATATAGCATCAGCAGCACCACAGAAGCAGTTGTACAACAGAAGTATATTTGATATCAGATAGACGATCAGTCTTTAGGCACCTGGGGCAGAGAGCTAGTTGATGGTTTGCTTGACAGAAGCTAGTTTTCAGGCTGAGATGGAAGGTGTGGTTGTGTGTGTGTGTGTGTGTGTGTGTGTGTGTGTGTGCGCGTGTGTGCATGTGCATGTGCATGTGTGTGCATGTGTGTGTGTCTGATTTATTTCTGTGGTTCAGCAGAGGACAAGTTTTGCATGTCTCTCCCCTGAAACCTATATATCACATTGATGAGCCTGTAAAATATGAGCACAATATGCGCACACCTTCTCTGCTGGGGCCCAGGAACCCAACCAGAGCTGCCCATCAGAACATAATACCTTCTCACACTGTGTGCTCAGTTTTAATGTTGTGGGTTAAAATATACGTTGTGTTATTTATTACTAAGCTTACACCAAGATAACGGCCATTAGCTCAGCAGAACAAACATGAAAACATTTCAGAATGTTTGCACTATCCTGCTAGATGGAGGGATTTACCCAGCATGCTCTCTTTCGGAGCATCCCGGTGTTCATTTCACCAGTAAGAGAGCAGGAAACAACACAGGACTTATGATGATGATAAGAATGATGGTGGAAGAGCTGTATGGACTAAAGTGTCATCTGTCCAGTTGGCCCTGTGCTCCACTTCCTGCGTGACCTATCATGTCGGGTGTGTTTACTTCCTGTGTGACTGGTGTGTTTGGTGCGTTTACTTCCTGTGTGACTGGTGTGTTTGTGTGTTTACTTCCTGTGTGACTGGTGTGTTTGGTGCCTTTATTTCCTGTGTGTTTGGTGTGTTTACTTCCTGTCTGTTTGGTGTGTTTGGTGCGTCTGCATGGCATCATAAAGACGTGTCATTGAGTGTTCAGCCTCTGCCTGAGAGCAGCTTGACCGTGGCAGGCTGGCTGTGTGTGTGTGGGGTGTATCTAGGGTGTTCTAGTGGGGCTTTAATGACTGGTCATCCCAGCCTGTGCCTCTTGCAGGGCAGGCTCTTTGCCACCACAGTCGTGCCTGTTGCTTTATGTGACTGGCGTTTACATTCACACAGCCTAACGTGTGTCTCTGTGCTGTTTCTCTGCCACACCTCTGCGTCTGTCTAAGGCTGGAACTCATGTTGCATCAGAGCCAGTTCAAACACACAGTTAGTCTCAGCTCAAGAGACGATGCTGTCGATGCTGCTCAAATGATTGAAATGACCAACCAATTTGTGTCTGATAGCCGTCAGCGACACATCCAGCGCTGATTTGTTTGGGGTCGGCACCCAAAGAGGCACGTGGAAAACATTCTCTCAGTGGCACCCTGGCTCTCGTGGGCTGATTAATTATTTGGAAGGAGATGCTCGCGCTGGACGAGGGCAGGTTTTGATGTAAGAGGTTCTTACATTGGTCCCTGTGGCATTTGATTTCCCCGTTCTGGCTGGGAGTGGGGGGGGGGGTGTAGAGCATTCTCCTAGACGTGATCTGAAGCTTATTTAGGTGGATCAGGACCGCTCATGTGTCTCGTACATTTACAACCAGCTGCCAGTCAACGGAAACATGGAAACAGGACTGCCTTTCATTCCAGGCCATATTCTGTCAGCCTGCTCAAAGCTTGCCTGCATGAATAGGTGTATATGTGTCTGTTCCTGTAGCTGTCGGCCTGTACATTTGTGTTCTCATGCGTACATGAGTGTGTGTGTGTCCTAGTACCACCGCT
>JAODUK010005641.1:7500-10129 GCA_027564635.1 Typhlichthys eigenmanni
ACAAAGTACTCCGCATCAGAGACTCTTTCATGGTAATTGGTACCCTCCTCATGGGGAGGGGGGGGGGGGTTGTTTGGCTTCCACGCCCCTCCAATGCTCATGCGGAGTCTTCTACTTCCTGCTCCCCAAGCTCATTTTTAACTGCCGGCAATATGAACTATTATGGTGTGTGCTCCAGCAGTGCACTACCATAACTCTCCAGCAGGGGACCAAGGAAGAATAGATTGTGAGCAAATGCCTTGGTAGAATCTTTACTTTCTGGACCAGGAAAGTACATCTCTGCTTTTAGTCTTCATCTGGTCTTCTGGTCTTTGCTCATGGTCTTCATCATGTGTTTTCTTCTGATGGTGTGACGATGTGGTCTCTCAATGGATCGTCTGTGGTCATTTCTTCTTCACGCTAGTCAGAATCCACTGAACTTCCTCAGGTGGAGCATGTTGATCTGGTCTGTGGTTCCCTCCAGGGCCTGGTTCCGTCTAGGGCCTGGTTCCCTCCAGGGCCTGGTTCTCTAGAGAGTAAGCCATCATTTATCTGTCATATCTGGCTAGTTGGTTCAGAAGGTGGTGCTGCTCCGTTCTCTGTGTGATGCTGAGGGAACTCCTGGAGCCTTTCTGGGACTTCCGACAGCTAGCTAAGTGTTGATGGGCTCGGCCTGTGAGACGGCAAACAGAAATGAAAAGAGAGAAGATTAGCTGTAGTGTTGTGCTTTCATAATACAAAGAACAGTACTTGACCAGGAATAAATGTGTAAAAAACATATTAGTAGCAGTAGATTGATGATAACTCTTTGGGGACAGTTTGGAGTATTGTATTTTGTTGCTGAAATCTGTGCTTTATTGATTTGTATGGCGATACAAACAGATATGTTGGCAGTGATATGAATGCAGACATCTAAAATGCTTCTGTGGTGTGTATAGACCAGGGTTAGAAAAATACATTCTAAAGGTGGTAGAATACCATTTATAGATGCATTTGGCAGCTTATTTTGTCCACCGTATTGAGTGAGGCAATTTTGAGGCGAGCAGCGTCGCAATGCATTCTGGGCCACCAAGTTGTGGGCTGCAGGGAACGCCGGTGCTTTCTATGGTGAGGGGCCGTATTAACTGAGCAGTGCTAACAATAACCCGGCAATGCTAACTCTAACCCAGCAGTGCTAACACTAACCCAGCAGCGCTAACACTGACCCAGCAGTGCTAACTGTAACTCAGCAGCGCTAACACTGACCCAGCAGTGCTAACTGTAACTCAGCAGCGCTAACACTAACCCAGCAGCGCTAACACTGACCCAGCAGTGCTAACTGTAACTCAGCAGCGCTAACACTAACCAGCCCCCAATTCTCTCAGAGCTGAAGGTGGTGCAGTGTCGCTCAAGCGTCAGCTGCACCAATAAGCTGCTGCCTGTCTGCTCTCATCCCGGCCTGCCTGGGCCTGCCGCCTGCCTAGGGGAACTGCTGCGGCGCGAGGAGACAGGGGAGGAGGAGATGGACCCCTGTGGTGAAGGCTAAGCAGGCCTGGAGGAACAGCCAGGCTTCAGACGGAGTGAACCCTGCCAGCCGATAAAGCAGACATGCGTAGCAGCATGTTACCACGGGCGAAGACGCACCTCAGCAGGAATGATGTGATTGCTCACCTTGTGGAGATGTACCTGGTGAGCACGTTGTTGTACAAGCACAGGTTTGAGACGCGTGCGGTACTACATTACCTCCCCTCCAGACGAGGCTGTGCGACAGGAGGAAGCGTGCAATATGAATAAATCTCTTTCCTCCGCTGAAGCACACACTTGGATCACGTAAGTCAAACAATAACCCCCAGATGAGCGTGGAGGCTCGTGCGTCCAAGGAGCGGGCGGATTATTTCCCCTGCTGTTGTCGGCAATCACTTCCATTATTCCCACCGAACACAGCCTCTCTACCAGGACCTGATTGGACGGCTCAGAGAGGTCTCGGTTCGGTCCTGTTTTGATTTGCTTGTTGTTGTCGTTGTGAATGTGAATATGAATGGAAGCATATTCAGCCTATAATGTCCGTGCCGTGTGCTGGAGAGTGTTGTCGCACTCTACCCCTCCCCCTGCACTGTGTTCAAAACAACAACGCTACGTGAGGCTTCAGGCCCCTAACTGTGTGTCTCTGATGTCCACCCAGCACAGATGCACTTGGAAATAAGACAGTGTTACGGCGTCATGATGCCAAGGCCCAACACGTGGTTCAGAATGGTTCAGTCACATGGGGCCCTTGCACTAAACAAAAGCCACTGACAGATCAGATGAATCCTCCCTTGGCATTTAGAGGCCATCACCCAGGAAACAGACGAGGCAGAGCATGCCTGCAGCCTGCAGCGTCATACGAGCACTCCGGCTTATTAATACAGTATTTCAATGAAACAATATTGACCTCCTGCAGTATCCTTCTCCAATTGCACTGTGGAGCAGTTGTCACGGACATGATTCTTTCTGCCCATCCTAACAGAGACCGCTGTCAGTCTCAGCTCTGTCATGGAGAAGCCCTGATATTATGGGATGCATTCTGGTTGCTATGGGACAGCTAGTTGATTTTACTTCATCAGCACTACGTCACATAAGAGACCGTCTCTAGTCTCAGCCTCTTCATCAGCACTACGTCACATAAGAGACC
>JAODUK010005642.1:0-10128 GCA_027564635.1 Typhlichthys eigenmanni
CTGCGCCTTCTCTGTCAGCGGCCCCCCCCCCCCCCCCCCACACACACACACACGCACAGGAAGCAGGGATTGATGGCTTCTACAGCGCAGCCTTATTGATTTAATTACCACGCCAATTGGAGTCACCATGGAGTTAATTGTCGTCCTCTGCGGCACGCGTCCTGCATATCGCACCACGCCACAGAGAAGAAGACGGAGGCGGTGTGAAGACAGCCACAGAGCTGTGGTGTTGATTAGAGAGGGGAAATGCGCTCCGGTGGAGGAGGGTAATAGTCTTATGGAATTGAATTTCTTTCAGTTATGCCATCGTTCCTGTATTCGGTGGTCATTATTGCCTTATTGCATTTGTGTGCGTTGCTTGCTAATATGTACAGTACATCATGTCACATTGTTTCCAATGTTCAGATATTCTTGGCAGATACAAGTGAACTTTATTCTGACTTGAGCGGTATTTATCTACTACAGTGAACAATAAAGAATGTGTTGACCCTTGACCCCATATGCTTCTGTCAGGAGTTCGTGACTCCGTGTCCCACACCAACCGACCCGTCAACCCCTCCCAGACGGCTGAACCACCAGTACTGCTGGACCTTCCTGATAACAGATCTGCTGTCATGTAAGTAGATCACCAACATATCTACTGTCATGTAGATCACTGTAACAGATCTACTGATATGTAAGTATATCACTAAAAGATCACTCACATAAGTAGATCATTAACAGATCTACTGTCAGGTAGATTATTAACAGATCTACTGTCATGTAAGTAGATCACTAACAGATCTACTCTAATGTGGATCACTAACAGATCTACTGTCATGTGGATAACTAAGATCTCTCACATAAGTAGATCACTGTAACAGATCTGTCATGTAAGTAGATAATTAACAGATCCACTGTCCTGTAAGTAGATCACTAACCTGTTCTGAATTGTATGTACTGCGCTGTAGGAATATCACAGTGACAGATATGCTGTTCTGTAAGTAGATCACATCAACATTCAGTACACTATCCATTGTAATGTACTCTATGTAGAACACCAGCTGATATATTGTCCTGTAAGTAGATCACTTAAAAAAAATATCTATGCTATGTAGAACATTTAAAGAGGTCACCTCTTTAAAGCAATATGTACTTGTTCAATTATGTGGACTAGAACATAATATTCTACACTGTTTCTCACCAATATACTTCTAATGTGTGTACAAATATATACAGTACATTTGTTTTTAGTCATACATGCATTAATTATGGATTTGTTACAGGACATACTGTACATATCCATGTCCTCATCATATCAGCATCTTCTTCGGCCTTACATCTGCATCACATGTTAATGCTGCTGATATGTTCAGTCCAGTTCCTGAGTACTATGATCGGTGCAATTTGAGCTGATCTGCTCTAACCAATATCATCTATTCTACAAGACCATAGGTTACTGACCCTGTCACTGTCGTCAAATGCTTGTGTCTCGACAGGGGCAATGCTGTATGTAACTCCCGCGAACCAGTCACACATGCCGCATGATCTGATTTGTGGTCCGTATGGGGCTGATGTGTGTAACATGGCAGAGCAGGCCCGACATAGGTCACTAATGCAGACACCAGGCAGTGGCGTGGTGTTAATAGAGCTCTGAATGGAGCTCTTTGTTGACTCACACACACACTGGCAGGCCTGTTGGTGTTAATGGCCCCCGTCATTAGCAGGCGGTCCACGGACACCCCTAACATCTCTTATCAGCTTGGGGATACATGCATATACGGAGCACACGGTGCCATTGACCCCCTCAATGGGCGGTTAGATGTAGGTATTACACCTTCTACTGGCACATGCTCTTAGATAAGGATTATTGATTGGTGAAGCTGCTTAAATGCTTGTGTACTGGGACATCCGTAGACAATTATTGTGTACATAACATGCGCCGTGTGTGTCTGTGCACGTGTGTGTGTGTGTGTGTGTGTGTGCTTTCTGTACACATTCCCAATTTAGAATAAGATCTGGGTTAAAGCTTTTTAAATTCACTTCACTCATCTTTCCCCTCCATCTTCTCTGCCCTTCTTGTTCCCTTTTCCCTTTTGCTTCTCCCTTCCTTGATCCCTTTTCTGTCCCTCCCTCCTTCCCAGGCTGGCGCGAGACGCCCCTGACAGATGCACGACTCACTTTGACGCCGTGGCCCAGATACGAGGCGAGGCCTTCTTTTTCAAAGGTACAAAAAGCCCAGTGGAGATTGGGAAGGACTGAGGAGGGTAGAGCAACATGGCAATAGATCCCATTAGTGAGAGTTATAAAAGACTAATGAAATGGAGAGCGGTGGACGAGCGTTGAGGGCCACAGGGCCACAACACATGCACACACCGCACAGCGAGTGAAGACAAACCATTCTCAGATCCCATAGACCATTCTTCCTATGTGAACCAATTGGTGTTTAGTTGTGTCCACTCTGTTCTTTGTATGAATAAGCAAAGCCATAATATTGTCTCTTTTAAATGGACTGTTCTTTGGTCATGACCAGCTGTCGCTTCAGGGACATTATTAATTCACACTGATGTGGTTTCTCTGACACGAAGGTCAGCCTCTGTGATATTTCAGGCTGTACCAGCCAAATGCAGATTGACCTAACCAGTCAGAATGTACCTGGCAGTTGACCCCAGGCCAACTGAATCACACTTGTCCTGTTGGAGCGCCAGCCTCCAACAGAAACATCATGTTGCTGCATTGGTGACACTTTAGCATCCCGCCGCTGTGTGCCACAGGAAAGTACTTCTGGCGTCTGACGAGAGAGAAGCACCTGGTGTCTCTGCGGCCCGCTCAGATCCAGCGCTTCTGGAGGGGCCTGCCAGCCAACCTGGACAGTGTGGATGCTGTCTATGAGAGACCTGGGGACCACAAGATAGTCTTCTTCAAAGGTACGCCGCACCATATCTCCACCCGAGCAAATGATAAAGCCCTTGGGCGAGTTTACATCTGAGGACCTGGGGGTCAAAAGTCTCCTTCAAAGCTCTGCTGCAGGACCGCGGCATCTTAACAAATAATTAGATCTTCAAGTGAAGCTTTAACCTACAGACTGTGTGGCTATCTTCATGTTGTGGTTATCTTCATGTTGCAAGCAGGAGCACACCCGTGCACATACGCACGCACACACACACACCTACATACACGCCCGCACGCACACTCACGTACAGTACACATGGTTTTGGTGTGTATGTACAATGTAATAGTCATACATTGAACAAGACTGTTGGTTAATGGTAAATAAATGTATTTGTGATACTACCTCATATACAACTAATCAAAGGTTCCCTAAAGGAGATATGGGGCCCTACCTTAGACCTGGCGAAAAGCTGGAACATAAGTGTCTTTGCTAGTTTCAGACTGAAGCAGTCGTCCAGTTGCTTAAATAGCAAATTCACCTGCGCCCATTTGAATGTCCATGGGTGTGTTGGTCTAAACATGAGGTGTGGTCTAGTGCGTTGCTGGTGCGTTGCTCTCTTGAGCCAGCGGAAAGTGATTATGCAATTGACCAGCAAAAACCTGGTCTAAAGTCAATGGAGCAGGGAATTATCAAGATAGTAACGCCTACACGGGTGCACAATGCACGTACACCCAGACGCATAGACGCACAGGAGCGCACAAACGTGCAAAGGACTTAACAAGAGTACAAATAGGCAAAATGTTTGAGACACGCAATGTGTTAGTAGATATTTATTACTTGGTTGGAACGCTGCCTTACCGCGGTTTGACCCGACGTACCCACACCTGCAATATTTTCTGATAAGCTTATCTGAACCTGACCTATACAGGTCGCCTCGCGCATCACTCCGTGCGCATAGATCGGTGATGGTCTCTTCCCTGAGACGTTTGAGTTATAAGCAGTTTCTTTTAGGTATTGAATGTGGATACATACAGTATGTCAATGTGCTTACAACCTAATAACAACAAGATCACTGGCGTGTCAGCTCATGGTGTGAGAAAAATGTGGTTTTAATAATTTGATAGCAGTAAGAGACAATGCATGTGACTTCACTGTGCCAGTAAACCCTGGATTTATGTTACCTTTGAAAGAAACCTTATATTCCATGCTTCAGTAAAATAATTCTTCTTTTGGTTTGTGTAAGTGAAGGTTAAAAAAAGGCAGAAGAACAAGGATATACAATTACACTTGATAACAATGAACGAATAATAGAATGTTTCTAATACAATGTTTTCATGTTTTATTAAACGCTTCACATTTGTTTGATCTCCGTGAGAAAAGTCCTCTTGTCTCACATTTGTAATTGTTTAATGAGAAGGGCAAATGCCAGTTAGAAGGATAAAGGAAATCTGTCTCCAGGTTTATTGTTTTTATTATGTACTTTCTCGTCTGCAAGATCCCGTTTATCCTTATTCTTTTTTTATTAATTTCTGATTGTTAATCACTTTGAGCTGCAACCTTTGTATGAAAAGGACTATATACAGTAAATTGTTTATTATTATTATTATTATTATTATTATTATTATTATTATATGGCCAGATTCAAGAGTGAGTCTGAAATTCACCACATTTTATAGTTATGTTTTACATTTCTTGACCATCTAAACAATGTAATTTATTTTTAAGCCAGGTCATCACAGTTCATCTCTAGTAGATGCATTGCAAACAAGGTATTTTGCTCTCTTTGACTGATACCGCCTTGTCCTGCTCCCTGCAGGTCTAAAGTACTGGGTGTTTAAAGACAACAATGTGGAGGAAGGTTACCCTCGTCCAATCAGTGACTTCGGTTTACCCATGGAAGGCGTGGATGCAGCCTTTGTTTGGCTGCACAACGACAAGACCTACTTCTTCAAGGACAACCACTACTGGCGCTATGACGACCACCTGAGACGCATGGACCTGGGTTATCCTAAAGACACAACACTTTGGAAGGGGCTACCGCCTCACCTAGATGATGCCATGAGGTGGTCTGATGGTAAATGTGTTTGTTTTCAATCTTTATTATTGTTATTCTTTCTCTATTTAGTCAAAAATACTTTTGCTAGTATTTCAATTGAAAGAGGAGTCAAAGAGCACTGAACCAAAAAACATATTATATATATAAATATATATGTCAGTGTTGACTAAATGTTAAGTAGCAGTCATTAGGGTCAGTGGTCATCGTTTGAATTATGGAAAAACTAGATAAAGTGATTATCAATACAGTTCTATAAAACATAAAAAACACAGAGCATTGGGGTGAACTTGAAGTATTAATTGCCTTTGTCAAACAAAGGAAGTAAACCTTACTAATGTCTTTCTGTTAAAAGCATAAATACACCCATAAAAACAAGGGAGGTTTCCTGGTTCATGTTCACCACTTTATGAGCCATTAAATGCATCTGGCTTGTATTGAAAAGCTTATCAACACAATCCTGGTGTTGGACTTAGGGGGTTTTATGACCGAATTGGACTCATGGATGCAGTGTCATAATGGCATTATAAACCTGTTTATGTTGATAAGTAAACTACTTTTCCCTATATGCTCTATTTATTTTGCCGAAGCACCCGGAGTGCCGAATATTTCACGATGACAGGACTTAATGCCACAGGTCCAAAGTCATTAGGTATATCTTAGGTTGTTATTGTTTGGCACCGTGGACATGATGGATGGCTTCCATATAGTTGGCATCTCTGCATCACTGGCTATAGGGACCTAACAGCACAGAGAGCACAAGCCGGGTACATCTGACAGGAGTGCAGTGATCACAAACTATCTGGGCCAATGGCTGCATTGGATTGGATATATTACCCTTTATCTCACACAGCTGAAGGGAGCAGCGTGCGATATCAGAGTCTGACACGTGATGTCAAAGTACTGTAACTACTCACGTCCTTGTTTTCTCATGAATGTGCGTGTGAAGGACCGGATAAGGCATGTCCAAATGGGCGACATTCATTTTTGATGGAACTGCTGACTCAGCAGACAGTATGTGAGAGTGCTTCTCGCTACTACCCTGTATTAGTCTCTGGGGTGTTAATGTCTTCCAGCATTCGCATTGGCCCTAAAACACAATCACAAGTTCACCTTAAAGTGAATTCCTACAGCAGTTGCCTTATCAAGCCACACTAAACTTCTAGTGAAGAACATTGAGAGTAATGTTTTGGAGATGTTAAAAATGCTCTCCAGCCAGCTCATTATATGAAGTTAGACAGTGGTGACGTTCCAGACCAGTCTCCTGTATCCTGCTGCTGAACATGTCGACACTGTGGCGATGTTCTGTGTTCCCTAGTTGTGTGGAAACACCATCGACCAAGAATAAGGAAACGTACACATATAGACCTCGTATCACATCACATCTTTTCTTTCTCTTAGAAAAGGGAGAACATAACAAACGGGGAGAGTATTAGGGAATGCAGAGGAGCTAAAGGTTAAGCTAATTGGATGCTCTAAATTATCCAAGACGTCAGCTGTATATGTGTGTGTGGTCGATTGAATATGCTGCTGTTATTATTTTTATTGTAATGAGGCAATTTCAGCTGATACTGATGTGTGTGGTGACATCATTACAAAGGCCAGATAAGAACAAAGTAATTTCTTCCCCAAATGTTATTGTGACGTTTTCTATCACCTTTTGTATTGTATCGTATCATATTGTATGCTAACCACTACTTCCTCAATTTCCTGCATCTCCTCCCCCCGGCTCCTCCTACTTCCTGCATTGTAATATCCTGTGCTACTTCCTCTGCTCCCTCAGGCTCCTCCTACTTCCTGCATTGTAATATCCTGTGCTACTTCCTCTGCTCCCTCAGGCTCCTCCTACTTCTTCAAGGGGAGGGAGTACTGGCGTGTGGTGGGCAGTGACATGGAGGTGGAGGGGGGCTCCCCCCGGCTGGTGGCTAAGGACTGGCTGCTGTGCACTGAGATGCAGTCGGACTCTCCCGAGGCGGACTCCAAGAGCAGCGACACGCAGGTCAACGGGCAGCAGCAGCCCGACCACGCCGACAACGGTTACCAGGTGTGCTCCTGTACCTCCGACATGGCCTCCCCGCTGGGGGCCCATGCCTCCCCCTCTCTCCTCTGGCTCCTGGCCCCTCTCTGGACGCTCTGGTTGGCTCGCGACACCGCTACGCCGCCTCTATGATGCCAGAGCAAAGGAGGGAGGTGGCTTGGGGCAGGATGTGGCAGCTGATTGGCTGAGGACAGAGTTGTAGACTGGCGAGCCAACTGGAAGGTTTTTGTTTTTATTAAATTGTTCCTAATTTTACTCTTATTTATTTCAGTCATTAATTGCACCTTGCTGGCAGGACATGATTACCATAGCAACATTTTTACAGTGCTCTGCTAATAGGGTTCCATTTCTTCATTTCCATGTTGAACGGATCAAGCTACTGTTAGCGACAGACACACTGACAGTGATGGTTCTTACAGACCAAGCTTACACATTCACTTCCAGTTGGTAGGCGAACGGAACCCTTTGGAAAGTGCCATGTGACCTTTTGTTTGACTTCCAGTAATTGCATTAAGTGCTTTAATAAGGGCCCAAAACACCACCCTCGCACATACAATACATGATCATTGTTTCGACTGCACTAAGTGGTGTAACATGCTTCTTTCATGAAATGTCTGTCCTTGATAACTTTAACCTTGATTTAATTCATTAAATTTAGTTACGTCAGGGGTTTATCAATGGATGGATTACCAGTTGATTGATCGACTATCAATGCCTTTATCTGTGGACTGCACTTCAAAGCCCTTCAGGGAACACCTGCTCTGACCATAGTACTGGATGAGTATTGATTATGTTGTATTTTTATAAGAAGATGGATTGAGATGACTGGATTATGAAGGAGGATTTTGCTCATGTCAGAATGCTTTGAACAATACCACGGCAGCCACAGAACCCTCATGTCAGTGGCCCTTTCCTTCTCTGTCTCTTGTCTGATAAATGGATGGCAGTTTATTATTGACCTCACAACACAGCATCTGGACTAGATTACAGGATGCTTAATGCTATAGTATACTGTATTTGCATACAGATACAAACACCCCTTGCCTTTGGCTAGGGCCAGTATTGCTGGGCCTTGTCTGTTTGCAGGTCCTGGTTGAGGCTTGGCTGATTAAGGACTGGAAACACCTGGGTCCGTTACACACATTACAGAAGCCTCCCTATCTCTTATCACATGCTGGTTCACAAGCTGTGACCTTGTGGGCCTTTGTAACGTAATGGGTGCAATGGACACAGGTGATCCCAATCGGCTAATCCTGGTGGAGGACCTGCAAACAGACAGCCCAGCGAATACTTTGTTGAATTGAGACGTTTCATGGCTGTTGCAAAAATGTACATTTTGAGCTGCGTTTTCTAATGTAAACTATTTTTTTAGAAAAAATAAAATAATAATAAAAAGAAACTGTAACTTTAAATTGCCATGATCCTTATTTTGGAAAAGCAATTGAAGGAATCTGCCACCTGAAGTAAACAATTTAATCATTACCACATATATTGCAAGCCCAACATTACGGAAAAGGCTTATACTGAATCTAACAATATCAATACAATATACATTTTGTTATAAGATTAAATTGCTGAATTGTTTTTGAAAGTGAAAAGTATTTCATTTTATCTTTTAAAAGATCATACCTGTTGGGATAAAACATTTTGTTTATATTTTAAGTGGTTGGGATTCAGAAAGCATTTTGTTTGATAAATATTATAATTTATTTTCCTGTTTAAATCTCAATTGACCTATCCCAAGCTCCGCCCCTTTTGTTGTGCTCTCCATTAACAGTTGAGAATCTTTTTATTCTGATGGAGCCTCTAAACTTTTTCCTGTGATAGCTATATGGTCTTTTGTCCAACCTAGTTACAGTAACTAGGTAGGACAAGTGAAATGGCCAATTTATTATTTGTGGAAATTGTGTACCTGCTGTTTTTCATGCCTAGTGGACTAGGTTGTGATTTCGCTAAGATCCGTCATTTTTATTCCCTCTTCATGATGAAATATTCTAGTGGTCTTTTAATATTCATATAATATTAATTTATGTGCCAGAGTGCTAATGCCTCTAGAGGCACGTGGAAAAGGATGGGTCACATTCCACTAGCTGTTGTAGCTACTAAATTGCTTGACACTGTCAAAGTGTGAAGTGTTCATGAGTAAATCAATTACAATTTTAGAAATGTAAGTAATAACTTTTTTTTTTGAAACCATGCAATCACATACTATCTGTCAGACAACCAGACATATGGGATCATATTACTGTAATGTAGCACTATTTTATATAGTCTTTATAGGCTGTAAGTAAATGACTGCTATAATCTTTACAGTCCGACAGGTTTGCACTATTTGCATGATATGGGTTAATCTTCTGTGCCACTTGAGGCCCTGTATTACGAATATTGGGGGTCATAGGCAATGGTCTGCTCCCCAGATATGAAAAGGCCTTACGTCCAGTAGTACGTTTGCATCTAAAATCTATTTACTTTGATTCATGACACAGTCAATGAACTAAGCCACACGTTTTGAATATCAATGAAAACAATCAATGAAAACAATAGTCATTCATCTTTACAGTACAAAATACATAAAGTATATTATATTGAATAACACATTTTGCAGGGTGCACTGCTATGATGATGCCAAAACAGAAGTGTTCCTGTTTCCTGTAAATTGTTTCTACCTTAATTCCTCTGACAACAGGATAACTTGACAGGGCCTGCAAGTCATGGGAGACTTGGAAGACTAAGTTATATTCTACAGTGCTTTGGTAGGTCTGATGGATGGGCTTTTAAGGACCGCACATGTGTGTGTGTATTAGCAGATGTGTTCAAATTCCCGTACACCTGCGGCCACTTAAATGGACCCAGCTGACACCTGAAGACCTTATGAAGTGTTGGGCAGCAGACAGAACCCCATGCAATAACAGTGAAAACTTCTAAATAAATCTGAGATGACAGTGATTGTTTTTCTTCACACGTGAAACATTATGCTATTGAACACTTTTATTGATCACACCTATTGATCTCTGGGATCAATAAATGTAATCTTGACTTTCCTTAAGGTACCCCCTTACTTACATTTTATATTAAACGTAACACAAATCTAGAGTTACCCTAGCGTTGTAACTAGGTTCTCTTTCATAGCATTCGTTTCGATGTCTCACTATGGGATGCGCCCCT
>JAODUK010005643.1:0-10128 GCA_027564635.1 Typhlichthys eigenmanni
AGTTTGTATGTGTTTATATTAAGCCTCTACATCCTTTAATGACATGTTAAGACTAAAATGACTGATTTCCCTTGACTTTAAATATAGGTTTGCAGTGGAATCACATCCATAATTTGGGTTATATCTTTTACACACTTTAAATGTAGTATTATTCTGAGCTCAATAAGCAAGTTTGCTTAATTTGTTATCTGTATTGACATTTTTTTCCCTCCCTTAAAGTGAAGATTGATAAAGACAAACAACTTGTTATTCTTGAAGAAGAACATGAGGTAAGTTTGTTGCTATGGTGACCATGTAAAAAGAACTGGCAGTACTAAAACATGGTATTAGGTAAAGCACCTTTACCTAATGTTGCAGTTTAAATCCGTTTATATTATGTTTTGTTAATGTACTGTATAATGTGTAATTATTATGCATTTTTAAAGAAACGTGATTGTGAATGTCTGCCTTGCTTTAGAATATCTCTCCTGATGACCTGAAGGATGAACTGCCTGAAAGGCAACCAAGATATCCTTTTGAATTAAAACCGCTCAGATTACTTCTTCACTATTAATTCAGTGCACTTCTGTGTTTTTGCTGACACGAAATAAGCACAATGTCCTTAGCCCAAAAAACATTTGTTGTCTACAGTTACAAGTACGAGCATGATGATGGCCGCGTTTCTTACCCACTTTGTTTCATCTTCTCCAGTCCAGTGGGTAAGAACATGTCTTCACCTTTGTCACACTTATGAGGTCATACATTGAGACCATAATTGATGCATTTTGCCTGTGTCCGCCCCACTACCCCCCAAGGATGCAAACCGGAGCAGCAGATGATGTATGCAGGAAGCAAAAACAAACTGGTGCAAACTGTGGAGCTTACCAAGGTTAGCATGTGGCATTTATATAATTGGTGTTAAACTGTTTATGTATTCCTACATTAGTGTCATTAGAATTGGGTGTCGTGCATCTTCTTTAATTACGTGTTTCCCTTAGTGAACAGCTGTTTTGTACAGAGTCAGTTAGTGAAAACATATTTTCAGTAGCTTAAATGGAATGTCAGCAATCGGATCATCCTCTTTTTTTTTTTTCCTCTCTCCTGTTTTTTCTTTGTTTCTTTGTTTTCATTTTTCTTTTTCTTTCAGGTGTTTGAGATAAGAAACACAGAGGACCTAACAGAGGAGTGGCTAAGAGAGAAGCTTGGGTTCTTCCGCTAATGGCACTTCATTTAGTGGAGTACGGTGTCTTGCGGTGGATTAAGATTGCACATCCTATGTTGTCACTTTGGGAGAACACCACTCATATTTCCTTCCTCTTTGTACCAGATCTGGGTCAAATAGTGTTTGCAAATACTTTTTATATCGTCTTTCTCTGCCTACTGGGCTCCCCGGTAGCTGAGGTGTACCACATACGTTATAGGACAACACACACCCTGGCTATAACTTATGGACAATCAGACACTCTATTTGAAAGTAAATTTAGTATAGTTTTCTGTGATCTAGAAATGCCTGGATATTCTTGTGCGGTTAACTACACCAATCATGCACAACAAATTAAATAAATGCCTAAGAACTATATGGAAATACTATATTAAGCAGGGTTTCTTTGTACCACCCATACATTCTCACTATGTGCCAGTTTAGCATCTGAATGCCAAAGGATCTTACCAAACGCGTGGCAACGTGTAATGCAGAAGAGTGCCTGGGCTCTTCGAACTGTACTTGTGCTTCTCGTTTGGTAGTATACTTTGGTCTTAACGCTTCTGTAACTGTTGAAGTTGACATAATACATAAGGGGTTGTCTTCTTGTAATAGAAACACCATAGTGAAAAGCATTGGAACAGCAGCGTTGTAGTTCACCCACAGTACATTTTGTTTGTCTGACTGTAGCCTAAACCTCTTATTTAGTCCTTTTTCTAAAATATTAGTTTACACACAAAAAGTCAAACCTATACTTTTTTTTTTGTTTTGTTAAAGTGTGTTTGCAAGAAATTTAGAGTTTTTTTATTTTATTTAGTTGTCACTGGCAGTGTCTAGGGTTGTGAACAATCTATTTAAATGTATTTTATTGTGTGTTTAAGGATGTTTCATCACAAAACAAAAGGGCCAAAGCAAATGTTCAATTATCACTGTACATTCTTAGACAATTTATATCAGTATTTATAAAAAGGCATGTTGTTCAGGTCACAGTGACTGAATTGCTCAACAACACAAAGAATACGTTCTGACAAATACTGTATCTAGCATAAACGAGTTGCTATAAGCCCTGTATTTAATATACGCTTGTCATTCCCTATACATATGAATGGTGCTCACTCTGTGACATTGATTCATATATTTGTCTTTGATGGAGGAGATTATCATACAGATCTATTCATAGTAAAACAGTGTATCTTGTATATTTGACATGTATTTATGTATTGTGCATTATGATATCCACTGAAACATTCCTGTATTTCTGGGGGGTCTGTTTTCCAAATGCACAATGTAACAGCCTCTGCCTGACCTTGAGTTTTAATGTGGTGCACATTGGGTGGCATTACATGGGCTGTTAATGCTGGGTTATTCCAATAATATAGTCTATCTGTTAGGAAATGGATATTATTGTACTTTATAATCTTTAAAACTTCAAAATTGATGAATGTTGTGCTATGGTTAATGTAATTTAACTTATTACATTGTCGTTGTCACAGTCTTGAGTGTTTGTGCTTTGAGAATAATGATAATGATATATCTTCCTTTTTATTTTCTCAATAGTTAGACTTGAAGTTAGTCAGAAGCCTCACTCCTGCACAAAATAGCTTCTCTCCTGCCAGTGTCTTTTTTTACCCTATAGGAAACATGAGGGATCTGGCTGATTGGATGCCGCTAGTAAAGCATGATGTCATTCTTCTAAATATACTTGACCAATGCCCTGTTTTAAAAACCTTCATATTTAGAAAAACCTTTTAGTTTGTTCTAAATTGCCAAAATGAAATGTATAAGAAAAATATCTTTGTGATATGTTTTGACAAACGATATAGCTTTTGTTACCACGGTTAATTTGTATTCCTATAGTTGTTGAATCTATAATGTGAGCAAATGTAATTTTTAAATCAATTTCAGAGGGAAAATAAAAACATGAATAGGGCTCCTGTCAATGTTGCTCATGGCATAAGATCTCCAATCAACGTATTGTTTACAGACAGGGTTTATTCTACACAACATGTATCTATTGGTGTAATGTTTAATAATAACTACAATTCTATTGCCATCTTCTTAAACGGTCTATGTCTTTTGGTAATCAAGGTTCTTGAAGCCCAGCTACCACACGGTATCAATTTAAAATAAGGTTGTTTTCAACTAAGTAAAAAGTTTTAAAGACAGGTGAGCAAAGTTTATATGGTCTAAATTAATTAGTATTTGTATTTATTTACAAACACTGCACTGCTAGTTTCAATGTGACATACTTGTTGCTGTTATTGTTTTCAAAAGAAAAGTAAACTATAAAATGTGGCACACTACTGTAAACATTGTGAGTTTGAAAAGTTTACATAGTACTGTACAAGCCTACAGATTTTCCCCAATAATTATTTATCCTACCAATTATACTAATAATAGCATAAAGTGATGACTACTACAGATATACTCATTGATTTCCTGGAAAACACAAAAACTCCATAGAATTAATGACACTGGTCTATTGTACAGCAGTTGATATAGGTTTAAACCAATGTTTCAGTTTTCTTTTTTAGCTATGTCTCTGCCACAGTTGAGTTGCTGACAAACTACAGTACTACTCTCCAACGTCCAGCAGTAAAGATGTCCTACTATAGGGCCTAATCAGGGCTGGGAAATCATTTTGTGTTCTATTTTGAAATAACCAGAGACTTCAAAAAGGTGAATGTTTTATAAATGTATATTATCTCAGAATACAACTTAATCTGTCTAGTTATAGCTGGTGCATAGCTCCCTGTTCCCCACAAAAAATATGTTTCTCATCCACTAAGTGTTAAGCTTGTATGCAAGCTTTATTGTATTTGGCCCTTGTGAATTATGTTAGGCCTACTTTATCCTGTAGCCATATTCTTGCTAATAAATTGCCTGTTCCTTTTGCTTTAAAACACACATTACATGCTGCCTCATAGCATCAGTGAAACTTGTGATATATTTGTATTTTTCCATGCTTTGTACAATGTCTAATAATGTCCCAATACAATTGTTTAATGTGTTTTCTGCTGGTTTTTTCGTTTTTGATAGGTTGGCTATACACACTACTACACACTATGTTGGTGCAACCCACCCATTGTAGCCTACTATTTTAGTGTATTTATTAATTTCACTAGCAACCATTAATCACAAACGAAATGGACAACTTTTTGGAAAATATTTATTCTTTTATTAAAATTCTATAACTTTATATGGTATCGTGAATATTTTCACATATATTGACGTGGAGAAAATACTTTATTTTAGTAGCCTCACAGCCTCATAGTAGCCATCCTGCAGTCGAATTGTCTGGAATGGGCCAAAGCTTCTCACGAGTTTTATCGCGGTGTCTGTAATCACGTTCGGCGTGACGCCAGACCGGTGACAGCTACAGACAGACTCAGGCAGCATTGGGCTACATCCATGCTACATCCAAGGCAGTAAGCAAGCTGTACAAAAATGGCGTTCACATTCGCGGCCTTTTGTTATATGCTTGCTCTGTTGCTTACGGCGGCTCTTATCTTCTTCGCTATTTGGCACGTAAGTACGCAACTAAAGTAATGTATTCAAAATGACTTGGTAGCTATCATGTCAGAGGTGATGTACAGGTAAGCCTATTGTTGAATGGGGGAACTCTTCTTTGGTCATGTTAACATCATGTCTTTAGCTAGTTTTAGCCCGCTAGCTGGGATGCGTTAACGTATTGTACAGTCGCATACTGTACGGTATACATATGTCTGGCTGGATGAGCCCAGTCCATAATAAAAACATGAAGGATCTACACATTGACTAACAGCGGACTAGCACGGAACAATATTCTAGAATTAATACAGTCCCTTTATTTAGGAGATGATAAAGATGGCGTGTAATGTTTAAATTATTCAGCCAAGTATATTCAACTTTGTACAGCGATCAAGAACTGTTTAGTAAACACACTATTTACATCTACATAATATCCTATATTCCACGATGTAGTTACACTGTTGGTAGACGCAAGCTCGCTAACTATCTTATTAGTTAATGCTGGAGTACTCATTCATTTGCTTGAACTGTCTCTCAATTTTCGTTTTGGACGTCAGACATACACCGATCAGCCATAACATTATGACCACCTGCCGAATATTGTGTAGGTCTGCTTGTTGCGGCTAAAACAGCCCCGACCTGTCGAGGTGGACACTATGGTACTAGACCTCTGAAGGTGTGCTGTAGTATCTGGTACCAATAGTAACAGCAGATTCTTTAAGTCCTGTAAATTGCGAGGTGGGGCCTCCATGGATGTTTGTCCGGCACATCCCACAGATGCTCGATTGGATGGGAGATCTGGGAATTTTGAGGCCAAGTCAACATCTAGAACTCATTGTTGTGTTCCTCAAACGATTCCTGAACCTTGTGGCAGGGTGCATGATCCTGCTGAAAGAGGCCAATGCCATCAGGTAATAGCATTTCCATGAAAGGGCTTACATGGTCTGCAACAATGCTTAGGTATGTGTCAAACCTGCACCGGCCACCCACGAGCCCCATACACAACAATCTGCGATGCACTGAGGGTTCTGACACCTTTCTATCAGAACCAGCATGAACTTTTTCAGCAATTTGAGATACAGTAGCTAGTCTGTTGGATCGGGCCACACAGGCCAGCCTTCGCTCCCAACGTGCCTCAAATGAGCCTCGGTCACCATGTTGCCAGTTCACCGTTCCTTCCTAGGACCACTTTGATAGGTACTGACCATTGCAAACTGGGAACACCCCTCAACAGCTGCAGTTTTGCCATCATCATCATCATCATCATCAACTTTATTATCAGACTCGGGGTCCATTAGAAAACAGACAGCAATACAATGCATGCATCAAAAATTTAAAAACAGATAAAAAGGGAACATTCCCACTTATTATAGGCAGTTATACCAGTGTTTCCACATAGTTGACTGGTAACGTATAGTACTAAAACATGGATTTCACAGAAGCATGATAATTGTCTAGCTTGATACATTTGTACATCAGTTTCCTCAGTAAGGCACGAAAAGTGTTGACTCTTGCTTGACAAAACAAGTCACTTGCACTACACCACCTAGGTCTCCTGAGTAATATCCTCATGCTGTCATTGTAGGCAACCTGAAGTTTACGTATGCTTGCCTTTTTAAACGTAACCCATAAAGGGGAAATATAAAAGTGCAATAAGCTCTAAAGAGACTTATCTTAACATGGTCAGAACACATGTAAAATGTCCTAGCCAACGTTATCTTGAGCATATAAGGATGGACATTGTCTATACATGTCGTCGTCAGACATTTGGTCACAGTTGTCGAAGTCACTTAGATCCTTACTCTTGCCTGTTTTTCCTGCTTCTAACACGTCACCTTTGAGGACAACATGTTCGCTTGCTGTCTAATATATCCCACCCATTGCCCAGTGCCATGATGATGAGACTATCAGTGTTGTTCACTTCACCTGTCAGTGGTCATGATGTTATGGCTGATCGGTGTGTTCATATGTTGTATTAGGTGTGACATCACATATTTAAAACTGAATCGAATAAGGTGGTTCACTATTTCTCTCTCTCTTATGTATGTATTAAATATGCCAATTTTCATGTTTTATATTTCATTAATGTCTGGACCAATTTTGTTAACCCATTTTGTTAAACAGTAATGATACTGTAAAAAATGTGTTTTGTTCTTAATATTCTTTAGATAATTGCATTTGATGAACTGAAGACGGATTACAAGAATCCTATAGACCAATGTAACACTTTAAATCCAGTAAGTAGTAACTACTGTGCACTGCAAACACCTTCTTTCTTGCCTTTTTGACTGCATGCAGATTATGCTTTGTTGAAGTTGTTTTTTTAGTATGACCTGTTGCTCCTATTTTAGAATAGATGATCTGCGCTGTTATGCTAAATACCCTGCCTGTTCTTGGAGTGATCTTGTCAGCTAACACTTTTTTTTCTAATCTGCTTTTTACATTTGTTAAAAAGACAGTTGAAAAGGTCAAAAAGATAAAAAGAATCAAAATTGCATTAAAGGTTTGTACCAATCTTCAATCTAAAATGCCCGCTCAGTTAAATTCAGTCTGCGTGCGGTCTGTCATTTTGCACGGGGGAGTGCTTGCAAAGGTCTTTTCAGTTAACTAATCTCAGTGGGATTGTGTAGGGCAGAGCAGGATTAAGACACGTGTTTTAGGATGTTGCCAGGTTTGTGTGCGGTATAATATCTGATAAAAGTAATGCAACTTTTCACTAATTCTAGTGAATGACTTTGAGCATCTAGTTTTGTATTCTCACTGAAAGCCAGGTATGATTTGCTATCTTCGCTATTTGCAATCCTTATATTTTTCATTTGATTGCCAAATGCGTCACCTGCACCTCACATTGAGCCTAAGTGGTTTCCAGATTTCTTATATTAATGCCATTTATATGATGTTAATTGTTTGTGTGGGTTATGTGCTCATCAAAAGCATTGGAATATGCAGTGTGTTAAGAACAGACATTCTGTAGTAAATGATCCAATGTTATTGATGATAAAAATGTAGTTAACTGAAAAGACTTGCAAATGCTCAAAACATGCATGATCATTTTTACAACCTACCCTTTGTTTGCATATAGTGTTGTACTATAGATATTGGTAACGTCCCAATAAACGAATGGGGAAATTAAGCAATTTGATTACTAGAATTGCTTTTAACACACTCCGACAAATGTTTGTCATTGTTGGATTAGCCTAATGGTCGCATGGTGGCAGCATATTTCATGTCTTTCAGGTTAAATCCGATGGTGTTTAATAATAACTTAATTATGCATCTTATTAAGTACACTGTACCTTGATTGGGCAATTTTCAAATATGAGCTAGCATCATCTCTAGATTTTGGCTTTAATCCCATATCACGTGGGGCTCAAAACAGATTGCTGTGGAATTCTAACACTCTAGCTCAGCAAAATTAGGTTGTGCCGTTTCAGTATTTTATTTAGGTTCTCTCTCCACAGTCGTATTTCTTACCTTGAAATTCCTTCCTCAGAACAAGCTGCTTTAAACTGTTTTTGCATTGCGCTAAATAGTACTTCATTTTAAATCAGTTGTTTTGCATTTGGCAACACAGTGCAGGATTCCAACACACACTCCCCTCTCCATCTGTGGGTTGTTGGTCCCATTCTCCACTGTATTTGAATGCATGGCTTCCATGTGGCGACACCATCTGCCCCCCTCAACCCTGCCAGCTGAGGTGCAGGCTCCCTGAGACAGGCGGCCTTCTCCAGATTGTTAATCTGCAGCACATGGCCTGTCCTCTACTTGAGCGTGTGCTGTCCTGTCTGTCTGTCTGTCTGTCTGTCTGTCTGTCTGTCTGTGAGGGGCTGCTGGGATGACTTACTTTTAGGTGTGCGTCACTCACTACGGCAAATGCTTGTGTCCACCTGGCCAAGGTGCTTGTTGATGGCCCCCCTTGTCATACCCGGTGCTGCATGTTGTTGTCAGTTGACGGTGCATGGTAGAGCACTGTTAATCTACTGTATGTTCACAAAGTCACCTGGTGGGTTCCACACAGTAACGGTGGACATCATCAGATCATTAATATCATCAGAACAAAAATGAAGCCGCAAGAACATTAGTTAGCAAAATGGGCTAATTTACTGGCTAACATGTCTTAGCCCTAACTCTTTACATGCTCGTTCTCTTTTACTTATTCCACCTAAGGACCCTTTTTATCTCTGGTCTAGCTCATCAATATAGTTAATTTAATGGAATGTTTTTTTTTTTCCCCCCTCAAAACGTCAGAGCTGTGAGATTCAACAGACAAGCTCCCATTGTTCCGCAGTGTGAATCTCGTAACACATAATGACTACAAGATATAGCAGGGCATTTGCTGTTGTTCAGAGCACCTCCTAATGTATCTGCGCTGCCCCCCTCCAGCTGGTGCTGCCAGAGTATCTCATCCACGTCTTCTTCTGCGTCATGTTCTTCTGCGCCGCCGAGTGGCTCACACTCGGCCTGAACATGCCACTGCTGGGGTACCACGTCTGGAGGTGAGCTGCAGAGCTTTGCCACTTACTCCTTGTTGTATAGAAGCAACAGTGTGCTTTTGGCTTGTGCTGTGTTTTTAAAACATCAGTTCCTTCTTTTGTATCTGCTACTGAATATGTTGGTGCAATAAAGGCTTTTCCATAGCTCACATGAGCTTTCTTTTGAGGGGCATGGGTCAAAAGGTTAATGCACAATTGTTCTGGTGCCCTACTGGTCTCTATAGGCCTACCTGTAATGGTTAATCTAATTAATTCTCCCCCCTATTATGTCAGGTATATGACCAGACCTGTAATGAGTGGTCCTGGACTTTATGACCCCACGACCATCATGAACGCTGATATCCTGGCTTACTGTCAAAAAGAGGGCTGGTGCAAGCTGGCTTTCTACCTCCTGTCGTTCTTCTACTATCTCTACGGGTATGGACACACCATTTGCTTCTGTATTTACGGTGTTCATGTGGGATTAGGGACACATTTTACAGCCAAACCCCAACAATGTACAGCAGCAGAGCACACTCAATCACTGTGTCATTGGTAGCCATGTGAACAGTGTTATTGAATAGTGGATCACCACAACCCAACTCTTCCCTGTTTTGTTACCTGCCACCATTCAGTTCATTGCCGTTTACTTCCATTGAGTGTAAAGTAAACACCGTTCTGAATGCAGCCTCAGTTCATGGTTGGTTCTTTTGAGCATACACAGTTTGCTCACCTCAGCAAACTTAGAGCAGGGCTCTGCCCAAATTCAACCAAATTTGCCTTTCCAGCACCTGAGTATTCCCTCTATAGTTCATGCTGTTCTATCTCGCCTTTATCTCCCCCTGTATACCCATATTTTCTGTGGACAGTTTAAGGCTGTACTTTGTGGAGGCCAGTGACGGCTCCTGTTCCAAAAATTTGGGAGGGCAATTGTTTTGGTGACCCATTCAATAGCCTAGGTAAATT
>JAODUK010005644.1:0-10128 GCA_027564635.1 Typhlichthys eigenmanni
TCTCTCTCTCTCTCAATCTCTCCATCTCTCTCTCTCTCTCTCTCTCTCTCTCTCTCTCTCTCTCCACCCTTCTCTCTCTCAGCCTCTCTCTCTCTCTCCCCCTTTCTCTCCCATCACGCGTTTCTCTCTCATCACACTATTATAGGACAGGTATACTAAAGGTTTGCGTGTGTACAAACGTGTGCAAACTTGATATCACTCACAAATAACACCTAAGCTGATCTACGGTGTGACGTGTGACGTCTTTCAAACGTGCAAAGATAGCGTGTGTTGTTAATGAAATTATATGCAATTTGCATAACACAGAGACACACATAGACAAACACAGACACACACACACGTTCACATACTGTACAGACACACACACCCAGTCACTTAAACAAATACCCACACAAACACCCACAGACACACATGCATAAACACATATTCACACACACACATTCACACACACACACACACACACACACCTAGTCACTTAAACAAATACCCACACAAACACCCACAGACACACACACACAGACAGAAACAAACACACACACATGCGCACACAAACACACATGCACTAACACACATACACAGAGACACACGCACAGACACACACACGCCTGGCGTAAACACAAAGCTCCTTACCAAAGATTTTAGCCTTGTGATGCATTTCAATGGAAAAATGGAACGCTTCCCTTCTCCTACGTAAGTGGGCGTGTCACCAACAGCATGTTGCTGTGGAGGCTGACATAGGCAGCGCCCAGACGGCTCCATCTACCACGCATGGTAAAGTAGGTCAAGTCAATTTACCTGAAAACAGTTGCAGAAACACTGTTCGTAGGTACTTGGGAATTAATGCAATATACTCAAAATACCCATTAACATCCCCAGAGATAAATTCTGGACAATATTATTGTTAAATCCGTGTACCTCTCCATTGACTTGCGTGGAACGCTGGGTCCTTCTGATCTGGTCTGATCTGGTCTGATCTGATCTGGTCTGGTCTTATCTGGTCTGATCTGGTCTGATCTGGTCTGGTCTGGTCTGGTTCTAAATGGGCGTGAGTGCAGTTTCGCCCTTTTGGAACCAACTGGTGTACTATCTTCAGTATTTAAATCTTTTGGTTTTTAATGAATAACTGCACATTGATTAAGAATACATCTCCGTTTCACCCAAAATGTCAATTACGCCACTCTGGTTCTCACCCCTCGATGTAGTGTTTTAATAATAATAACAAAGTCAACTTGTTAGTTATTGTACCATGCATCCAATTATCAGTTACAAATACAGTATAGCGTTATAATGCTGCTGGCTATATTGGTCTATTTTGATCTGCGATAGTACGTACTGAGCGGAACAGTGTGCTGGAGGGCCGCGTATGAAGCAGATCATATTGTATAGATCAGCTGCAAACCGTCCCAGTGAACGACACAATTCAAACAAATCACTGAAATAAAGTACTCGTAAGCCCCGAGTCGCTAGAATGATTTGTTCAAAATAAAAATGTATCGTTTGCAAACAGCTGCATATCACTAATGCACACGCACACACACACACACACACACACAGAGAATAGCACTTGCCTGTGTGAAGAAGAAAGGGAGAAGGAATAGATATCAGGCCCCTTACCGTCCTCTTACTGTGAGTGTGTGAGTGTGTGAGGGAGTGTGTAGTTAATATAAAGCACAGCACTAATCTTAAATCCAGTTCAATCCGGAGAAACTGGGCGTTAAGGTTGAAGCATCGTGTCTGGAGAACATTCCGGCTGTTATTCCAGGTTCCACCTGGGGTACGACTCCATATCTTTGTGTTCACCACCGTAAGTGTGTGAATGTGTGTGTGTGAATGGGTGAATGTGACTCAATCATGTACAGCACTTTGAGTGCTAGCAGGCTGGAAAAGCACATGCCATCCATCTACCCCTGGCTGTCTGACATGGCTCGCCTGTGTTTTGTTTCTGCTCTGTGCTCAGCTGTCACGTTACCTCCAGACAAGCGTTCGTTTGATTTCTCGCTATGTGACCAGTTGTTTCCTTGTCTATCATTACCGCCTCTAGCACAGCTCTGGCTTGTGCCAGTCTGCGATAATGTGGCAGGCCCAGCAGTAGCAGCCACTGGCCAACTCCCTCCAGACTGTGGACATAACCTACACATTGTACTAAAGTCCTGTATACGATATTATAAACACAAATGTAGCAGCAAACAACTATTTGTAACTGTAATGGTGGCCAGCTAGGGTCAGATGCTGAGGCCTATGGGGTTTAGCCTCCTTGCTAGCGCTAGAGTCTGGGGACATTGCCCGGTTACGCGTAGATATATACAGAGGATTAATGGAGTCATGAGCAGAGAATGACATCACACGACCTCTGTGTGTGTTGGTATCAGAGTTCCTCTGTTCTTTGTTTTCATTGCCTTCGACTGCACGTGCGTGTGTGTGTGCGTACGTGTGTGTGTGCGTGCGCGCGTGTGTGTGTGTGTGTGTGCGTGAGTGTGTGCGTGAGTGTGTGCGTGTGTGTGTGCGTGTGTGTGCATCTGTGTGCGTGTGTGTGCGTGTGTGTGTGTGTGTGCATGTGATGGCACCATAAACCATAACACACACAAGCATACATAGCTCCTTTAATGTAATGAATTCATCTCTTAAATTTGCCTGACTTAGATGCTCTTGCACATTGTACACATGGTTCAATTGTACGTCAGCTTTTCTTACACGCACCTTATTTTATCTGATGTCATAATTTACTTCCTGATATTTTAAACAAAACAGATACCATATGAAAATTATGACGTTTTATGTCGTACTTTTTCTTATACCGAATGTGTTTTCCAAAACTCCTTCTACTGTATGTTAACGTACATAGCACCAAAAGCTGCTTGTGGTTCTGATCGACTGACACAGCCAATCGGTGCATGGATTTGCTTCCACAGCAGGTGGCTTTGCTGGCACAGCCAATGGGTGGCTTCGCTTGCAACACCCCATGGAAACATTTTGTGTACGTGTGTGTGTGTGTGGGTGCACGTAGGTGCATTATGTGTGACCAGAAGCTGTCCAACCCTTGTCGTTTCGCGGCGGTGTGCCATCGGTGTACATAATAGGCTTCTCTACATGGCCCATTATGGGGCCCATCGCTATAGCAACACCTCAGGCATGAGCGTATATTAGACGGTGTTCTGCTGGAAACATCCTAATTACATTAAGGTGCCTTTTCCTATAAAGCCTTGACTTTGTAGCTCCCCTAGCTATTATAAGTTCTGTCAATCTCCACGTGGGCTCTGTAATGAACCAGTGGTTTCACTCGCTCCCATTGTGACTCTCGTCTATGGCACCGGTCGAATCAACACAGCTCCTATAAAGACACAGTCGCAGGGAAAGGTTCAACGTCAGGTCTTGGACGAGTCACGGCAGGGTTTTGCCAAAAGTGCACATGCACACTTGGGCTACACTTGTGTTGTGAGCATGTCAAACTTTCTGATGAGTATTGAAGGTCCTGTACTTTCCTACGATGATGTCTATTCATCTCTCTTTTTATATACGTATATATATAATTTTTTTACTCCCCAACCCAACCGTCCATTTACATTCACAGAATTTAGCACATGCCTTTATCCACAGCGACTTACAAACTACACGTTTCGGTAGTAGAAGAGACCATACACCTGTTGTCGTAGGCAACCAACATTCTGTTAGAATAATGACAGCAGCATGTCATCAAGCATAACTATGTTATACATTTACAACATACATGATCTAATATTCACCATAATACTAATACATACATTTCTAGTAGTGTAAGTACTAACAAAGTGTCAACATTCTTCGGGCTTAGGAGAAGGTCGTTTGGGATTGTCTTTCTACAATCGTGATCTGTAGGTGCAGGTACGCTAATTGGGGGCGCTATATAGCCACCAATGCTGCATATCCAAGGTAAGGAAGGTAAATCACAAGTGGGTCAAGGGGGAAGGGAGAGGAGAGGGACCATATTGTGGAGACAGGAAGAGCTTTGACTCTTTCAATTACATAGAAGATTAAACCCAATCAGAGCAATGAATGAGAGCGCACGTACACACGCACACGCACACGCACACTCACACACACACACAGCAGATTCAGACGAAACCTTTCAGTCAGACCTATAGTGATCATAAATGTTGCCAGACATCATTCAAATAAATAATCTGAAACATCGTCATACAATTATATACAACATGTACTGTATATTTCCACACTCTATTGGAATAATTCCAACATTACATGATGGCTGGTAGTGATTTTGCTTATACCACATAAAGCATAAGCATAATTTCTAGTTTCAGCCATACACCTATGCAATTTAGTATTAAAGCATTGAAGGGTGCTTTATTCGATTATATTGAGTCAATAGAAATGGTCACAATGTGGATTCAAGTTTTTGTTGTCTGAGGTCACTATTATTGTGTCAGGCATGTGTAGCTGATTACTAATGTATCTTCAGTTGGAATACTGTTCCTTTGTAGAAGTTCTGTAGCATTAATGGACCACACATGGTTACACATATAGGTTAGTCTCGCAGAGCCAGCCTTTACTTACATAAAACCTGGGACATAGCGCTGGCTAACTGCATGCGTCATTACACGCCTAACTGACAGGAGAGGTATTTTGATTGACATGCACTACTTAACTCAGTGACCATATCAGACATTATATTTATAATGAATTTGTTGGAAAACGAAACAACACCACTGTAGAATTAATGATTACTGCTTAAATAATATACAGTATAAAATTTTTTATTAGTAAGCACTGCGCTATATTGTCGCACCGGAATTTACAGACACATACTGTGAGTGGCAGCCAATGGTAATCTATAGCATCACTTCCCAAACGTCTGAGAGTCCTGTGTCAAGCCTACAGGGGTAAGTATGTACGTATCAGCTGTTCAGCACAGAGTTGCTTATGAGACGAATGGTGCAAATGGACAAAGTGGCTGAGACTACTGTGCAGATAGGCTAACTTTCCAGCTCTCCTGTTCAACAACGCAGCCCTTTTTTATCGGAATTACATAATCACCCTGGTAGACGTGGGCCACAAATGTACCTTCTGATGATGTTGTTGACAGTTGTTGACAGGGTAAGTGTTGTTGCTGAATCTGAACGCAAGGTAACGCAATGGACCATCACCAGCCTGACTGCTCAAGCCTTTTATGAAAGAAGACTATTCCATGTATTTATCTGTGAATTTATATTTCTAGACAAGAAACCCATGATCTATATGGAACTCTTAAGCATTGTTGTTTGTTGTTCAATTTCACTGAAATTGTTTTTAAATTTTCACATTTATTTTAATGTGAGCAGGCATCACATGCTTGAAGTTGGATAATAAGGAAGGTGTCCAATTATCACACATGCCATGTGCTTTCATGCTACGATGGACAGTGTTTCCATTTCCATTCATAACCAAACAACACAATATTCTTGCATATATTATATGGTTTGCTCTTAATTTGCTTTGCTGACACTCAGTGAAACATATAAAAGTTTGTAGATTCATTAAATTACAACGACCCAGTGTTAATTTAGGTGAGATGTTTTTCCAAATCAGACAATTAAGATACGAATACAGAATACACAATATTTGAATTGTGGAAATCTCATTTGTGATGTGATTGAGAAAAATATTTTTAAAATATCCTCTCAGTGGTTTGTGTAATTCTTACTTGGTTATGTAAAGTAAATAAAGGCCTGTGGCAAGTATTCTCATTGTATTATGTTTTATGTTGTTTTATAATGTGTGCCTGTGCGTGTGTAAACATCCTGAGAGAGTTGAAATATCAATGTACAATTGATATGCATGCATTGTTTGAAAGAAGTGTTTTATTTCATTGTTAATGATAACGTAAATATTTGAATAAACGATCTAGCATGATTCAGATGGAGTCCTGCATGTGGATGAAACAAGTGGATAAGTCTATGAAAATATAAAGAAATACATGAAAATATATGGGCACATGTCAGCATGCTAATGTAACAGCTCTGTTATAATTGACAAGGCTTATGAAGGGGACTATATAGCCACCCAGGGGAAGATTACGGTATTATTTAATTCCTATGCATGCTAATGTTAAGACCTTGGCCTTTGCGTCCAGGAATTAACAGGCAGCAACGAAACACTCGAGAGGTGAGAGCGTATCGCTCCACTTGTCTAAATACAGCTAACGTGCGCTAGCTAATATACGCACGTTCTTTAACTGAGGGCTTGTTAACGCACTTAAAAGCAGAGCATCAGAGACAGAGATGCGCTGCACTCACCAACTCTAAAGGTCTGCTGTGATAGGAGGGATGAAAGAGCATATTTGTTTGTCGGAGTACCCGTGTCTGTGTTACGTGCCAATGTTAACTTTAATCAAATTTGATCACTTATCATAGATATTCCACAGAAGATTGGGAGAGTAAAGATAACTTCAAATGTGTGATTTAAGTTAATATCAAATGTATTAAAATAGCCAGTTTTGGTTTCAGGACCTGAGATGTTGGTGTTCTGGAAGTTTGAGATCTGTGTAATTGGTATACGTGGTCCAACTCAGCTGCTTTTTCTATGTCCTTGCTAACCCAACGCAATCATCTTTGGCATCTCTTTATGGCTGACCATCCATGGCTCGTGTCTCTGGGTGTGTTCAGTTGACTGAACTTTCTGAACATTCAATGAACATCTACACTGAACAACACGTTTCCTCGAATAACATTTGAAATGTTCTTGAACTACTTTCAAAGACGTTTGTTGTGTGTTTTCTGGATGTGGCGAGTGTTATATTTGCTTGGGTGTTTTTGTGATGTCATCATCACTATTAAGTACAAGTACCAAATGTCGACTTAATTTAATCTTTCCATCTTAAATGCAAGCTATGCAATCTCATTTGAAATATGAAATGCATGAAATACAAAATTGGAAAAGGTTGACACAACCACAGTCTATATATTTCAATCGGAACAGTGTGCAGACAGGGGTGATTCTAGAGCCACACTGGTTCTACTATAATCTTGTGCATCTGTACTGCTGTAACTGTAACACAACAGTCTACAGCAGTAAAACACACAAAGAACGCTTTGTTGTGAACATTGTTCAACTCACAACCTAATTTTGTAACCTGCTCGTCCACTACCATTCTGGACGGATGGTCTAGTGGTTGGGCTCCCAGCCGGAAGGTTGTCGGTTTCAACCCTGGTGAGGACCTACCTGTAAGCATCCTTGAGTAAGATGCCTAACCCCCCTACCCCCCAACTGCTCCCGGTGGTTGGTCACACCTTGCATGGCAGCAACCACCATCGGTGTGTGTGAATGGGTGAATGTGAGGCAAAATACTGTAAAGTGCTTTGGAAAAAAGCGCTATATAAAAACCATTTACCATTCACGTTCATTGAACATGTTGCAAACGCTCCACCATCCTGAACGCAGAACAAGTGTCTCTCTATTGTGTGCAATGTAATGTTGTGAGTGAGAGGTTGTGTAGGTCTGTGTAGGTATGTTAGGATGAGGCATTCAAGACTGAAGAAAAAAAGTCCAAACAGAAGGTTTTACAACTGGAGCTTTTATTTTAACCTTTCCCCAGCCCTGTTCTAATGATGTGGTTTAAGCACTATACCTGAGTCAATGAGTGAATGAATATTCTGGGAGATGCAGTGCATGTCCCAGTGGCCATTTCTTTGATGTGGCAGCTGATCCTGTAGGGGTAATTGAGCGCCCCTCTTCATCCCCTGGCGATACCACTGTACAGATAGCAATAAGTCAACAGTATATTTTAGTACATTTCGGTCGTTTTGAGTGTGGACATGTACATTTGTTCCCTGTGTGTTTAATATAGCTTCGGCTGTCAGAGAAGTTGAATGGCTGTGAATGTGAGTGGAGACACTGCTGTGCCAAGCCGCCTGCTCTGTGCCAAAAGAACAGGAATGTTTCCTGTAGGCCTGCATCGTGGACGCTTGTGTACGCCTGTCTCCGAGGGCTAGCCTCCTCCGCAATGGACCTCCATGATGGAGGACAAAGAACCCTTCACAGATCAGTTGAAGAAGCGGTTTGTATTACGCCCACCCACCGGCACAGCCTCGGGAGGCTATTTCAGCCTTACATAAAGGCGGAGCTATAGCGATGCTGGCGAAGGATTAATGATATTTTGAAGTCATTCGAAACAAAAACACCTCTCACGTCACTGTCACAGGGCGCTCCCCCAAATATAAAAGTTAACGAATTATTCTCTGAAAGAGAAAAACACAAAAGGCTAATTTTAAACTGTTCTACTGAATACATAATAAGCAGCAAACATTAGAAGTGACCAGACACGCCAGATGTGTGGTCTGTTGTGGTCTGTTAGACATGTCCGTCTGGGCAGCCGTCCATTGAAACTGTTTAAAAAGGACAGGCACATTCAGAAGAATACTTGGCAGGTGATTGGACGAACCTGTGAACCAGCAGAGCTTGTTCCACCATCTACTCTTGCAGAAGACAAGTTGGGAGAAGAGTGAAAACATATTTTCCATTGAGAAAAGATGTTCTAATAAATCATAATTCTAAAGTGATGCTATATCAGTATATAAGATGCTGAATATAATGATGCAGCATCTGACCTCTGTAGGACCTGCCATTGTTCCCTGCTAAATAATCCAGCATAAACCAGCATGAATTCCATGCTAGTCCAGGCTTGTTCATACTGGTTAGTGCTGATGTAGTGCTGGTCTAGCTGGTGGACCAGCATAGTCATGCTGTTTTTAACAGGGTTGTTTTTGAGTTGTTATCAAGTCGCCTACGTCACACCTAAGCCACACCCGTAGCTAACAGTACAACGCTGATCGGACACAGACTACGTTAGCTGGACAGATGTACAACAATTTCCAAGCTCTTCAGACAGAATCTTGTGTCGAAGTCAAACTGAAGTTTGTGAGATCAATCTGGTCTTGCGAGGCATTATAAGACATTCTTCCATAAAAAATGAAGAGCATCTTATTCTCCTGGCGGATAGGATAAGATATGCACTCTTCAATATGTGAGTGGATTGCAAGTATGTTGTGATCATTCCGCTTGAATGAAAACACGACATGGGAGATGCAGCACAAATCGGTGAGCTCATGAAAATGCATCTTGTTTTCTGTTGGTGACGCAGGTGCGATTGAGTGAGTTAGCTAGCCACTACCAAAGTTATGCTTAGGAGCTGCTGAGGCCTCCAGACATCACAAAGAAAAACTAGGAATTCCTGCTCTTGTCAGGGCTGGGAAGAACCTGGTAATAAGATTACAAAAAAGCAGTAACTGTAATTACATTGCTATCTAAAATTATGTAATCAGATTACAGATAGTTTTTTTATTAATTAGGTGATTACTTTTTGGATTACTTTCAAACTAAAAAGGGATGTTTGCAGAATACAAAAGCATAATACATTTGTCTGTTCTTATATTAACCTTTTTATTAAAGTCAATCAGTAACTGAAATGAAGTCCTACTTTAATCTTGAGCAACATAAATGTTTACAAAAATACATAGAACTGGTATGCCAACGCAGCAAATTGCTTTGAATGGCATTTGAAAGAACAATTTTCAGGGGTGTAATCTAAGTAATCTAAAAGTAAGAGAATTTATCAGGTTATGTTATTAAATCTATAGGTAATCCAAAAATGAGGTTACTGAATGTAATTTCAGTCTGGTAACTAATAACTGTAACAGACTACATTTATAAAGTAACCTACCCAACCCCGGCGCTTGCTCTCGTTTTCACCTTTGTTTTCTTTTCGGTCACTTCCACGGATCCACAATTGCTTTTTCATCTCTCATCCATCCCAACCCCGCTGGAACAAGCTTGATATTTCAGGTCCACCATTTTTAAGCAAGGAGCTTCCTATTGCCAAAAGGTCCTGATGAAGTGCTAATTTATTCTATACTTATTTATTCTGAAAGAAACAAGTTTCATATGCCTATAGAGAATACAAGGCTACACTCACAGCATTCCCTGCTTCAAAATCCAGCATTGCTGGTCACCAGCATAAGGTATGTTTTGCATGTACCCCGGCATCCCATGCTGGTGGCTGGTATTATACCAGCTAGACCAGTACGAACCAGCCTGGACCAGCACTACACCAGCACTAACCAGTATGAACCAGCCTGGACCAGCACTACACCAGCACTAACC
>JAODUK010005645.1:0-10128 GCA_027564635.1 Typhlichthys eigenmanni
CAATGTCCCCTCACTCGCGAACAAGACCCCGAGGTACTTGAACTCCTTCACTTGGGGTAAGGACTCATTCCTTACCCCAAGTATTAAATTGTGCTAGATAATGTTTCTTCATTTTGCTTGTGGATGTGAAATGTGGACTGGCAATGATTATATAGCACCATATTAAATAATATGACATTAAATGAAACCTTTTTTTGCAGTGGGTGAACGTTAAGGACAACACATGAAGGGAACGATGTATTTAGTCGCCCTCCAAGGCGTAGGCTTATATGTCCATAATATGACACGGCTAGCGGCCCGCCTGTCCTTTGACTTGCGTTTGAGGTTGACAGAGATAACTTGTGTGTTTTGTGAGTATCTGGAGCTGCTGCAGCAACACCTTATAGGGCAGGGCTACCTTGATGTATGACCTAGTCTACCTACACAATAGGCCGACGTCACTTTGTACAGCTTTATAGCAGCTTTGTAATTGCTTACGTCAATGTCTATAGGCCCCTATGCAAAACAATTGTATAGGGCTTTCTCTAACGGGTGGTCGGTGCGTCCCCTGTATACGCCACGATGTGCCCAAACTGGAAACTGCTGCTCAAGGCAAGTCCACGGAATTAGGAGGAAAACACACGTCGTGGTCTAGCGACGATTTGCGTCAGGCTGCATCACTGTGTTACAGGACCCCAGCGGACCGAAAGAGTTAAATAGGGGGAGGGCATCTTGACAGCAAACCAGCATCAGAGGGGCGTATAAAACCACCACGAGAGCGCACAACAGCAATAGTGCCTCTGGTAGCCGTGGTAGTCCTTCATATGAGTTGGTAGGATAGGCCTGTTTCGTTCCTCTCGCATTATTTCGTACACGCGAACAGAGCACTCAACCGCGATAGCCACGAAACCTGCAGCACGATGGATTAATACTGTGTAATAGTGATAGAAGTTCAAAAAGCAATTTTAACGGAGAAGATTAGATTTGCATTGTTGCGAAATTGTTACTGTGCTGTACGTAGACCATATTTGCATAGCTACCGTACGGTGTGGATGGTGCGCCCTGCTCACTGCACGACGTGCACGACACAGCATGCGGACTTATCAAGAAATTGTCAAATGGAAATAAGGAATACTCACACCTGAAGCTAAATAATGTGGAGGGAGTAGTAGGATACGGAGCAACTCACTTCTAGACTGTTCAACGAGAAACTTAATGCGGGCGCAACAGACTGGCAATGCGCTCTCCAACCATGCGATAACCAAGTTTCCTTTTAATTGGACACATCACACTCATATTTTGGTGTATGTATGTAGCCTAACTAAAAATAAAGCCTAAAGCATTTACATAGTTGGCTATGTATGTTAACCTACGTTAAACAAACACTAGAGTCGATGTTTTAAACATCTGTCGCTAAAGCGACGCACACACTTTTACGATTAGGCTACGGCAGTAGCTTCTCTATTCTTTTTAAAGAAGTTGCAGTTTCACGAGAACCGTGTGAGCTGCATCGCAGATAAATCAGCCAAGTGCGATCAACAGGCTATCCCCCCACCCTTTTCCCTTCAAATTTGTAATTCTGATTCCCGAAGTGGCTCCGAAGTGGTGTTGCGGCTCCTCGTCCCCGGCGGATCCGGAGATTGGAGTCTCAGCAGCGGGAGGAGCCGGTGTTGCCACTCTTGCCACGGCGCAGGCTCGGAAGAGTGGCCGTGTGAAGAGGATGGTTCGACTGGCCGCAGAACTCTTGCTGCTCCTTGGACTTCTTCTCCTGACCTTGCATATAACGGTGTTGCGGAGCAGCCCGCTGCCCCATGGAAATGTCACTTTGAGCCTGGACACTTTGCTGACAGAGGTGAGTCATGATGTTGTCTTGATTAGAAGGTATTAGAAAGTTAGAACCGAATTTGACCATGACAATCAGACTAAATGGTCACAGATGGCCTTTCTAAGATGATTGTTATCACCCCATCTCAGATGGGGTTGATATGGACCAGGTAATATAAAGCCCCTATTCCCGAGGTCCCTTTTATGGGATTGTTGACACACAAGGTTTTGGTCTCTCTGTGGTGTCTCCTGGGAGTGTCAGTCAATGGAGAAATGGAAGATGATCGGCCACTCAGAGGTCACACCAGCCCAGATACACTCCCCTATTGTTGGGGGCTAAATGTTAGCTGCAGGCACATCTCTGTCATCATGGGCCCATCACTGACATCCAATGCTTCACTTGACAAGGGAGAAGGTCAGAGCTGAACCAGCCCAGGAAGGTGTGACCCCCCCACACACACACACACACTTCCCCCACCCCCACCACACACACACACACACACACACACACCAGAATTGTGTCCTGTTTATGGCCTGGCGTCCATCGGACTGTCACTGCTCTGCCCAGCCCTGCCTATCCCTTACTTGCTTTCATCACCTCTCAGATGAAAGGGACATGAACCAGGAGGAATATAAATCAGATCGTGGCTCTTTTTGTGACCCCAACTGCATGAATATCAGTTAAACAAAGACCAGGGTCAGTATCGTTATGTTTATGTTGGCTAATCTTATGTTATCAATCCCTGAATCAGGTATGCATGGATTATTGTAATCGGGCACGGCTGCAATTCTATCAAAGATTTTGACCTTCACTTGAAACAGTTGGAGAGTCCCTCAGACAGGTCTGACAGTTTAACTGCACCTTAAATGCAAGAACAAAGCAAACAGGCTCCATCAGACCCCCAAATCTTGACTCGGGGGTTTAAGATGGATCCAGGATCAACAGGCTTTTTTAGAGAGTGTTAAGCATCCACTGCTGTTTTTGATGTATTTTTAGCATGCTATAAGTGCCATGGCCATGTGACCCATGTGACCTAACGTTAAATGGTTATTTATGCCCACTGGCCCAGACTGAAGTCCTTCATGAATGGCTCAACAGGGCATGGCAGTGTGTGTGCATGTGTGGAAATATTATTTATGAACTTGAACAGCAGGATGGCTCACTAAGGTCTCCTAACGTGGCTATCAGTGCCAGCAGTTGATGGAGGTGCATAACAGCATACAAACGCAATAGTCTGTCTGTTAGACACCATGGAATTACACATGCCGGTATTAGTTAAATGTTTCTCTCACAGCCAAGCTTGATGAAGCACAAGGACAGAAGGAAGGTGTTCTTCCTAAGGAATCCCTGTTCAAATGGTGAAATCACACTCCCTGTGGATCCCATTGTTGCTATTCCACGGTCATAGCACTCGTTTGGATAAAAGCTGTTAGGTCTCTGAGGGAAAATTCTTCCACGATGTTCGCCACACGACGAGGCCGAGGCTGAAGACTTGTGCACATCAATGGACGGCTGTGGCTGCGCGGAGATGTGCTTCGATGCACCGCCACTGAAAGTAGTGATGTCACCTTCTGCCTGGGCATGTCACGGACCAGGGGGTGCATTGTCACCCCAAGGTGTCCTCTTTTAAATTCCATTCACACAATCATGATTGATAGCAGGAAAGTGAGAGACCACAGTGAAAGTGCTAATGAGAATGAATCCATTTAATATATGTTTATCGAGCAGGTCTATTGTACAGGTATATACATATACAAATATTTCTGCTCTCAATATACGTATGAAACAAGTATACAAGTATAAAACGTGGCAAAACAACAACAGTATTACTACATAACCATACAGAAACATTTTATGTTACAGTAGAGAGAGAGAGTGAGAGATAGATAAAGAGAGAGGGAGAGAGAAAATCTTCTAATTATTTCTTGGCTGTTAGCATGGGCCTGGCTAAAGGCATGTGCTAGCACACAGGTCAATACTCTAGCCATTACCCTTGACCAAGTCTGGAGTTGACCATCCAGGCACAGCCTATTTTTCTCATAGTCAGGATGATCACAGATCATTGATCACAGGATCAATAAAGTGTTAACTGAGCCATTCTTTAAACAATATAATTGGTTTAAGCAGCTCACTGGTAAAAAAATACAGTATGCTTTTTAAATTACGTATAAAAGGTTTTTCGCATATTGAAACACAATTAATCACCTTTTATATATAAAAATTCTATTTCATATTTATTTAATATAAAAGTTGTTCTATATTTAGTTTAAGCAGCTATGAATAAATTATAATGTAATATAAATGGTGTTTGAACTGTGTGTGCTGATTTAAGGAGGTAAATAAACACACACACACCATCACACATTTTCACAAAGTACGAGGCATGTGACGAGGGGAGGGTGCTTTTTTCCCCGCCTATTTGTTAGGTTAGCTTTGTGAAAGCATCTGGCACAATCTGCACATCGCCTTCATTTCCTGCCAGGCTCCCTGGGGGAACGCCCCCCCCCTCCCTCCCCTCCCTCCCTCCCCCGCGCATTGCTCCCAATTGAAAATAGAGTCATGCTCCTTTAAGCAGCAGCCCTCACAAAGTGAAAAGGGGGAAGAGGCAGAAAAAGAGAAGGAGATGCTTCAGGGAGGGATGTGTGTATGTGTGGATCAATCACCTCTTCTCTGGGGTGTGTGGCCATGGGGGGGCATCCTGTGGGGAATGGCGTGTCACTTTTGATCTTCAAATTAAACAAATTATACCTCCTTGAAGAAGAGCCAACATGTCATTACAGGATATTAACACGGACCTTTAGCTTTGGAGTACTGTTGGTGCTTTTTTTGTGAAGAAAATGGTCTACTTAGCTTTTTTTTAGAAAAGATATATATATATATATTTGTTTGTTTTTTTTGTGATGAAATTCCTTTTTTAATTACATTTGTGTGATATTCGTAACAAGCTAAACATATTGACTGTTTTTATGGCACAGACAAATTCTAAAAATTGCTATATTCAGTGGTGTTATCTTTTAAAGCTTTTTTGCTATACTTGTTTTTAGCTGTGGCTATGTTGTACACATTTTCATATACACTACTTATTCTTTAAATGAACACATGCTTTACACGTGTGTAGGTTAATAGACAGTGAACCACCAGTTTTGGCTGTAGTGAACTCATGTTGTCAGTTTGCTTTATGAAACAGTATACCCCGAGGAGTGAGGATGAAAATATCCATAAACCGTTCATAATAACATTTCACATTTGTTTAACAGCTGACAGATTATGTCTTTCTCAAAACAACTAAAGAAAAAGTTCAACATTAGGAGGTCTAGGACGTTTTCACAGAATCTGTCCAAGGTGCTGAAATGACCTCCACAATTTCTCAAGCTTATATCAAAATGTTGCATTCCCCAAAAGAAATTAAAGAAAATATAGTATAATAATTATTCAAGTACCTGTTCATGTTTACATTTACTTTTTTTATTCTGGTTTAATGTGATTCGGTGTTGATAATTTTATCGTATTGTATATTGATTTGGATTACCAAATATAATATGACACAAAAAGTTGCACCATTAATATAATGCAAATAGAATGTTTGTTAGGCTGGCATTATACTGTATTTTCAATGTATTAAATGCATATTATAGAAGATAATCTTTAATTAATTTGGGATTTATGCATACATACTGACTAAGACAGCAACCATTATAGAGATACAGTTTATTATACACTGACAACTCTTTCTGACATTTCATTTTGATTATCAATATAATATGCCGTTAACCGTTGTCTGAATAGTGCTTCAGATACATTATGCTTTTATCAATATCACACCTGCCAAGGGCTGAATGTGTCATGAGTATACCATTTTATAATACAGAACATTATACTACCGACTGTGTTCTGTATATCCACTGATTGAACACGGTGGCATTGTTTTCTGGCAAGGGACCTCAGTATTTGTTGAGTAATCTTCATTTGCATATTTGAAAGCCAACCCTAATATGATTCTACTGAGAGATACAGTAGTTTCATTCACCTCTAATAAGAGGAGACTTAAAGTACTGAGCCCAGACACCATGTTCTGGCAGTATATTGTTCACATAGTGGGCAATAGTGGCTACTTAAACTATGTTGATACATTCAAATGACCTTAACACTTGCGGAGACCCATATCCCGTTTTTCTCTCAGCTATAATCATCTGGTTTTAGTCAGCAAAGAAATGTTTCCATTGGATTAATTGGAATCAGAGTTTTCAGAATATTTTAATCCTCTCACTCAATCATTCTCTGATTTTATTTTTGTTTATCACTTGTGCATTATTTCCTGTATTCAGCTATTTGCCCCATACTTTTGGGTTATGATAGCTATGTTGAAATCATGAAGACTGCATACATGTTGTTTATATTGAACTGACCATGCTTATATTTGTTGGTTTAGCAGGTCTGTGTTAACTTGGATGGATTGGTGAGTTTTATTCACTGCTAAGTATCCTGGTTACATGGACAGCACATTTTGAATCCTCTCACTTCTAGCTACAGTTTTTATGGGGCCAGTATTATCCCAGTGTGCACCTTGGCTGAACATAAACTGCTCCCCTAGGGGCTTTAGGCCCACCACAATGTGGCTGAACTGACACTTTGCCTGTGACTGGCCACCGTAACCATATAGCACGGCTGCCATATTCTCAGGCCTCAGCCTGGCCACAAAAACACTAGGGAGGAAGAAACGGGAGATGAAAAAAGCAAACAAGGAGCAAGATTGATGGTTCTCTTTGATCGTATTTTCTGCCACCCCAGAATAGATGATTGCTGGCTACTTATGACTGTCTGTCCAATTGAGAAGTAATTGCCCCTTCTGTGCATATGTGACAGGGGACATATGCCTCAACCGTCCCTTTGGGATGGATTTACAACCCCCTGTCAGATGATTGAGTGCTTTTCTGCCTACCAGAAAAGGAGAAGCAATTATTTTGCAATGTTTGCTTAGGTTTTCTCTGTATAGCCCTGCGCTGGACATGAATGAAGCCGTAAGCCCGGCCGACTGGAGCTGTTTGCTCTCACAGACAGCCCCAGAACCATAACATGCTATATATGTCTACGACATAATAGCTACTGTATATGCTATGGTGATGGTGAAGGAGGAGTATTTTCTGCCGGTTAAAAATACAAACAAAAACAAAAATATTTCGGTGTCATAGGCTGTGAATATAGGCTGCAGTGAGCTTATAGCAAAAAAGTCTGTTGATTTTCTAGGTCCCGTCTACAAAGCCATTATCAGCAAAATAAATCAAACTAATGTTACTTTAGTGTGTGTGTGTGTGTGTGTGTGTGTGTGTGTGCGTGTGTGTGTGTGTGTGTGTGTGTGTGTATACTGTAGCACAGAACACTGGGCCTCATTCATGAAACATTAACTGTATTGTATTTGGGCATCTGTGTGACAATCCAGGTTACCACCTGTTGGTTCAACATTGGTTCAGCCTCTCATGCTACACGCTTGAAAGCAAATGATCATTTTTGCAGTTCCTATGTCTTTTCTCCTGAACAGAACAATATCAATGCAAAAGGTAGCTCGTCCGCACAGCTGTCTCCAGAGGAGCTCAGGCTGTCCCACCCCTGGACGCAGGCTGGCCTGCAGCGGGACGGCCCGGGAGCCTTCCTGCTGGACCTGCACAACTTCCCTGACCTCTCCAAGGCCGACATCAACGGGCAGAACCCCAACATCCAGGTGATTCTGCCTGTGTGTGTGTGTGTGTGTGTGTGTGTGTGTGTGTGTGCGCGCGCTGTTTGTGCTTGTGTGCTTGTGTGTTTGCATGCGTGTCTGTGTGTGTGTGTGTGTGTGTGTGTTTTCACTAGCCATGCGCACGGAGGAGACAGGATGAGCAAACAGGAAGAGGGGCAGAATAGGCTGGCGCACATCACTACTCCCCCCCTTCCCCTTCCCCTTCACACTTTGTGGCTGGGAGGGGGCGGGGTCAGATCTCCCATCCATCATAATGGCAGCTGAAAGGGCTAACCAGCGCAGTGCCCTCACTGCAGCTTATGTAAATGCATGGCAGAGCCCCCCCCCCCTTCCCTTCACACACACACACACACACACACACACACACATCTTGCCCGTAAGCCCCCACACAGTGCAGATGGTGGAGCATTCGCTGCCATGTTTAAATCATTCTCCTGTTTAATCTGACATGGGGAAGGGAAAGGGGGAGGGGGTCTTTTCCCCGTTTCTGAGACTGCCGCCCGCCAAATCGGAGCGCGAACAAAGTGTCTTAGCATCTCAAGATTTGTGTGTGTGCGCGTGCGTGCGTGTGTGTGGGGGGGTGAGCATCTAGCAATTGAGCGAGGGGAGCGAGGGTGTGTGAGCGGGCGGCCGGGTGGGGTTTTTTCTGTAGGCTTCTTTGATCCCGGGATTCATCTGGCTTTCATGGTCTGGAGGAGGCTGTGCAGCCCCTTTGAACTCTGTGTTTAGGTGGAGAGAGTCAGGGAGGGTGGCTGAGGAGCAGAGGGTGGAGCGCTGCCTCATCTGTGAGACATGTGTTAGCTAGGACAGAAGGTGGCTGCTGTGTGTGTGTGTGTGTGTGTAGGGGTGTTACTGGGAGGATAGGGGCGGATGAAAGAGTGTCACCTCCCAGTAAACCATGAACTGGGTACACACACTGCTTCATGTTGTGACAACACCAACATGTCGTTTCCCTCCTGAACCAGGTGACCATTGAGGTGGTGGATGGCCTGGAGAGCTCCGAGTCAGAGAAGGGCCTCCGGAAGGAGACCAAGCCTAGCTGGCCGGCTCCTAACTGGAGGAGCTGGTGGCCGACCTCTGGCTCCACTGGCTCTTCTGGTTCCCCGGCCTCGGCGCCCCATCGGCCCCCGGAGCAGGAGCCTTCGTACGGGGGCAAGACGGAGGACAGCAACTTCCTCCGGCCGCTGGGGGACTGGGACAGGAGGGGAGCCACCGGAGGAGGTGGAGGAGGAGGAGGCAAACCTCACGCTGAATACGGTGAGTGTCGACGTGTTTCCTTGTGTGTCAAGGTGGAGGTCTCTCCTTTACTGGTTTGTATTTCATTGTTCGCTTCAACGTGAAATGAGAACAGACTGCTTAGCTGGACCCAGTCATCCACTGCATTGCAACGGAATCTCTTTTGTTTTAGGCTGATTCCAAGGTGTCACCATAATACGTACACAGCTCTTTTATGAGCTCTAGTGGAGCTGTACGACACATCCCCCGCCCCCATTCAGGAGTGTTTGCTATGCTGTATGCCTCACCATTGTCACTGTGCTCTCCAGAAGTAACCCCGCAGATAAATCTGCTGCGGAAGAGTTTATAACCGCTCTACAGTTATGTATCCGTCGGCACCGTGTCGTAGCTTGCCCAAACCAACATGGTTGGACAAGAATGCGTGCGCTGAACAAAATGGCTTTTTATCCTCTCGCCATTGTGCTGTAGCAAAAGAACTATCGACTATGATTTTCTGTCCGAAGCCCAGACCGCGTTTAATGTCTTTGGGTTATCACTGTGGTCACCTTTAATTATGTGTCATACCACACTAATGGGGCTCAACAAGTCATATTCTCATGAATATTCTGGTTTGAGATGCTGTAATTATGGATTGGCAGCATGCAGCCGTCAGTCATTGGCCGATGATGAAGCGTTTGTTCAGCCGCATCTGGTAGGCCGTTGTTCTGTCTAGTGTTCCTTCTGGTATGAGCTGCCTTGGCCTTAACGTGTAATGGAGGGGCTAAGGGCTAAGATGGCTATCTGGCCTATATTCATACAAATGCTTTAATGAGGGGCAGATGCCGGCGGTAGGGATGGGGGGGGGCTAATAGGAAGACTCTGGATTCAGGCCAGAAGTACTTCCATCCCAAGTTTGTCTACATTCATTCTCCTCAATGATGGAGTGGAAGAAGTCACTTTCAAGATGTGAGGAGAGGGTACAGTATGGGTGTCCTGGAATGAATGGGTTACATAGACCACTGTAACTGCTTCCATCTATACAGTATACCCATTGCAATGCTCTGCTGGATGACCATTAAGGCTCCTTGCCATTTCACTTCCAACAATGCTGCTGAATCACTTCGCTGTGCGTCCCTGTTTCCATCTGGGAAGATAGTGGAACAGGTACGGGAGTTAGCTGTGTCCTAAATTGTCTGGTGGGTCTGACATTTGTCATGGGATTTACTGAAAACTAGAAGCCCACACATACAGTGTGCTATGCACTGCACATAGGTCCTCATGGGATTGTGCATACTGTAAGGCAGGGCTATTCAATTCCAGTCCTGGAGGGCCACTGTGCTGCATGTTTTAGATGTCTCCCTGCTCCAACACACCTGAT